>PIJE02000648.1:216147-246147 GCA_002895965.2 Coryphaenoides rupestris | reverse complement strand
GCGCTCCGTCGAGGGGGCAGACGTCTGGCAACGAAGAACGCAACACGGCGAGTCGAGAGTTGGAGACGGCCGTAAAGGTTTTCCTTTTACGTATGACGCAACTCAGGCCCTTTAGTTCACCCCCTGAGCTTGTTATTATGGAAGCTCCCGTGTTTTGGCGTCGTGAAAAAAAGTCTTACGGTGACGTGCGTACAGGTCTAGCCGTAAAAAAACCCAACACAATGCCGCCTCTCTTCTGACTACTTTTCATCGCTTTATGTGAAAAACTATTCGAACCCAAACAGCATTCAGTTTTTTAAAGTTTTTTATTTACACTGCTAATGCGGAAATATTCAACCTCAAACTATTGCTAAACTTGGTGCCATGCTACCGAAGACAAAAAGGTGTGTGTGTGTGTGTGTGTGTGTGTGTGTGTCTGTGTCTGTGTCTGTGTGTGTGTTTCAGGGCCAATGTCTGAAGTCCCCGGGAACAAACACTTCACTTTTGTTACTCTTTACTCTCTTCTCCTTCTCTGTCTTCTTCTTCCATCTTCAAACCTTCTTCCTCCTCCTACCGGATAAACACTGAATCATCCTATCAGCACAAAGACTCACGCAGTCAACGCCAAATACAGGCACACGACCATAGTCTCTCTCTCTCTCTCTCTCTCTCTCTCTCTCTCTCTCTCTCTGGTTGGGTCCTGCTGAGTCCAACCCAGCCGTAAACACACGACTAAGCAGGGGGTTACTGGAGAGAGAGAGAGAGAGAAGAGAGAGAGAGAGAGAGAGCGAGAGAGAGAGAGAATGCTGTTTGAAATTCCAATATGCTAATGTCATTAGCTTAACCCGCTCAGTAACTCACACACGTCCTGACACTGATTGGAAAACCACACTTGCAACCTCTGGGATGTGAGCTATGAGGGCGACCGTCCAGCCACACGTGTGTAAACTGTATAACTGTATAGTGGTCTATTCCCAGTGCTGTTAACACATAGGATTATGGTTATGCTTATGAGAATGACCCATCTTTTACTTTTGACTTGTTCATTACTTCATCTATCTACCTGGAACATTTTGTACCCCAGAACTTTTTCAATTCGGGTCATTTTAAATTGAATGCGAACAAGTTAGTTAGTTGCTTTATTGAACTCGTTCTGAAGGTTTTATTACCACCAAATTGTCACCACACTGTATGTTCGATTCGTCTTCTGTCCTGCCACACGAAATAAACTACGAGCTACTATGTCGCTGCATAATTAAAAAAAAAACAAAAAACCCACATGATGGTGGTGAGGATGAGGATGATGACGTCTGAGAAGATGGATAATGAAGATGAGGAGGATGAAGATGGAAGGAGAAGAGGTGGTGTCATAACAACAGCCGTGGATAAAATACGCCTTACTCCCTGGAATGAGAACTTTTTACGTTTTTTTTTATTGTTGCATACATTAGTTGCAGCAGGCATTTCTGGTGTAGGCGTAGCTACATTTAACTGGAACAACGAAAGATAAATTATACATAATTCTCATCCCCTCTTTCACTAATGATCAACTACTGCACTAATTATCAACTAGCCTCCAACATGTAGCGCCTTACCTGACATCGTCCTATAAAGCATTTAATATTCTAATTAATTCATTATACTGTGCAGATGAGAACACTCCTGTTTTACTTCTACTTTAATTTTCCTTTTTTTCCTGAAAAGGGGAAACAATGGCGCTCTTCATTGGCTTGGCGACGCAAACGGGAACATGTAGGAAAGTTGGCTGATTCCCCACTGGAGTCACTTTGTTTTCGGGGGGAAAACCCATAAAGAACCTCATTTTTTGCCTCCATTTAAAAAAAAAATAGGTCTACAGAGAGCTTGACCGGCGTGTCTAATAAAACCTTCAAGTGGTTCATGTTCAGATATCAGGTCACATTCCGCGATCACGAGAACGTATCAATGTGTTTGTGAGGTAGCATGTGGAGTTTTAGTTGCCTGCATCCGTGTTCATGGGGACGTCTGTGCTCATGAAGTTACCTGTTGGATTGAGTGTGTGTGTTTGTGTTTCACTGTGAAATCTATATTCCTCTCTCTTACTTATTAACCAGGATTTCAATGTTCTCTTCAACAGTACACAGCTGCTCAGTGCTTTGGTAAATACATGTCACTCTTCCGCACTAACGGCCATCTATCTTCTTCTTCTTCTTCTTCTTTCTCGCCCAGATGTGGACATCCTTCAAAAGCTGGGGCTCAAGGGAGAGAAGACGTCGCGCTCGTTCCCAGCCGGAGTCATTCCGTTCCGATCAGGGATCATCCTCAACCAGCGGGCGCAGGTCCAGGCACCGCTGCGCTCCATCCTCCCCGCGGGCGTTTGGCCCAACCTGCTGCTGGTGCTGAGCGTGCGCTCGCACCGCATCAACAGCGCCTTCGTCTTCAGCCTGCTCTCGGCTCGCAAGAAGCTCCTCCTGGGCCTGCAGCTCGGCCAGCCCGGCCAGCTGCTCCTCCACACCGGGCCCAAGACCTCGGTGTCGCTGCCCTACAACCCCCACGATGGCCAGTGGCATCAACTGGCGGTGGGGGTGAGCGGAGATAGGGCGACTCTATATGCCTCCTGCGGAGAGCAGAGTGTCCATGCAGACTTTCGGTGGGAGGGGGAGGGGGAGGGCGAGGGCGAGGGGCTGGCGCAAGAACTCCAGGGCTCCTTCCTGCTGGGGAAAATGAACCAGCAGCAGACCTTGGCGCAGTTTGAAGGGGCCATCTGCCAGTTTGACCTGATACCCTCTGCGCAGGCAGCTCACAACTACTGCAAATACATTAAGAAACAATGCAGGGAAGCAGACACTTACAGGCCCAACCTTCTCCCCCTCCTGCCCATCCTTCCCCGCGACAACATCAACAGAACGAGTACCCCGACCACCCCTGGCCTCAAGGACGGAGTACGAAGGACCCTGGGGTCGAGCCTGGCCCGGAGTGTGGCCGCAGCTGCCTCCGCCGTCAGACACGTAGACCCCATTCTCCCAACAAAAGCCAAACCCAACAAGACGACCGTCTCCCCAACTGCACGTGTAACGGCAGCACCAGTCACAGCGGCAACAGTCACGGCAGCAACAGTCACGGTCCAAGCAAGGCTTGCCTTGCCGCCGCACACGGCGGCCAGGACTCAAAGCGTCACAGCACCACTTAGGACCCAAATAACCCCTACTAAACCCTACGCACCCAAAGACTCCACCCCGAAGAACGTTAAGCCCACCCCACCTAAACCAACCCGACACAGCAATTTGGTGAAAACCACGGTGGGTACACCTAGCAAGAAAAAGCCTTCTGTTTCTGCCACTGCTAGCACCAAGCCCCTCAAGAAGAAACCAGACCCAAAACAAGCATCTGTCCCAAAGAAACCGCCCACAACCGCAGCCAAAAAGCCATCGCCCAAGTCTAAATTTACCACCGCCAAACCCCGTCCATCCAAGCCGACGCCAACAAAGGCCAGTTCTTCTCGAATTGCCCCTTCTAAGGCGGCCTTTGTCAAACCTAAACCATCCAAACCCACTATCTCAAAAACCAACCCTTCCAAAAACACCCCTTCCAAAAACACCCCTTCCAAAAGCACCCCTTCCAAAAACACCCCTGTCAAAACAGCCAAGCCATCAACAACGGTCACCAAGCTTCCAAAACAGATCAAGACCACCACCAATGCTCCTGTTGTCACCCAGCGCCCAACCAGACCTTCCTATACCCCAGTGACCATGCCGGCTACTGATGGCTTCCAGAGCTGGGAAGTACCACCCACCCAGTTCTCCTTGCTGGCAGGACCTCCGGGGCAGAAAGGAGAGACCGGCCCATCAGTAAGATCATCTGCACTCGGTTACCCTGAAATGTGTACGCTTGTGTGTACATAAGTGTGTGAGCATGAGTGTGTGCATTCCTAGTACATTTGCTTAGTACGTAGTTTTCTGAAATGTGTACGAGACGAGTGTGTGTACTTAAGTGGGTGAGCATGAGTGTGTGCATTCCTAGTACATTTGCTTAGTATGTAGTTTTCTGAAATTTGTACGAGTGTGTGTACTTAAGTGGGTGAGCATGTGTGTGTGTGTGCGTTCTTGTTAGATTTGCTTAATACGTGGTTTTCTGAACTGTGAAAGACTGTGTGTTCCTACTTGAGTGCGTGAGCATGAGTGTGTGTGTTCTGACGTCCACTCTGATACCTCGCTAGTAAAACTGTGCGCTCGATGTTTATGCATGTCAGGAGCATCAGGTCAGATACTTAAAGTCGGTGAAGTGGCAAAGTGGTAAAAGTAGAACATGTTCCATATGGTGGAACACACACACACACACACACACACACACTCGTGCACACACACAAACACTCACACACACACACACAATCAACCCCAACCCCTGGCCAAGCTCCTCCATCACTACCTTTCCAAAAAACCCCATTTTTCCATCACTACTCCCCCACCTCTCCCTCCTCCCTCCCACCTCCCTCCCAGAGTCCCGGACTCTAATCCAGTCAGATTACCTTTCTTTCCATCTCTGATTCCTTGCTTCTCTTTTTTCCCGTTCCTCCATTGACCGGGAACAATCAGGCTCAGTGATTATGCCAAACAGAGGCGAACAGTCAAGCAGCCGGGGTAGTAGTAGTAGCAGTAGTAGCAGCAGCAGTAGGGGCATTGGGTGGCCACGGGGGGGTTGGAGATAGGGGGGAGCCCCTGTGAAGTGGTTTGGCTGCCTGCTGCTGGCTGTGTGGTCCCCCTTGCATCCATCCAGCTGATAGAGGGTAGCGGGGATAGGGGGTGGTGGTGGGGGGGGGGGGGGGGGGGGGCGGGGGTCTTCATGTCAGCCTGATGGCAGCTTCCTGAGACCTGGCGAAGGCGGATGTTCGGAAGAGGGGGCGCCGGGGGAAGTTTCAGGATGAATTAGACAAGAGGTCGAGTCAAGTCAAGTCTATTTTATGTGTGCAGCCCTTAATCACAGTTACAGTCTCAGAGGGCTTTACAGGCCGTATAGTTCTGACAGAGGGTACAGAGCGGGAGCCATGTGGCAGGCGCTTAACCCGTAATGGAGATGCTGATGCGGTTTATTTTGGCGGCAGTAAAGGTTTTTACCGAACCTCCTCGTGAATTTTTTTCCGTCAGTGTTCTTCTCAGTCGGTACAGGTTGTGATTAGAGAATCGGAAGAGCCAGCGAGGCTGCATTTGCGCCTTCAAGAAGCACACCTCCATTACTATATCCGTGTTATTCGTCATTTAAAACGAAATGTAAACAATATTTAGAACGCCGACACCGACAGAAAGGCAGCTTTCCGTTGAACCCGTCGCAAAACACGTCTCCTCGGACGTTGAGTGGTAGCGTAGCGCAGGAAGCGAATTCGGCGCTTCCTACGTCCGCACCCAAGGGAAAAAAACGACGAACTACAACTCACATATATATATACGAGGGCTTCTGGGCTCTGGATTTTTTTTTCCTCCGGCTGCTCAGCTCCCCGGGGCCTGAGAGGGGTCTGGCCCGGGCCCTGACGTGTCAGGTCTGACGCCTTGTCGTCTCCGCACCAGATTCCTGTCGCAGGGGGCGAACGGGGGGTCACGCGGCCGCGTTCAAAGCGGGTTTCAGGGTCAGAGCGTGCAGTAAACACTCCCTCCCACGGAGATGGAGGTGACGGAGACCCAGTGGTATGTTCAGCGCCAGCGAGAGAGAGAGAGAGAGAGAGAGAGAGAGAGAGGAGAGAGAGAGTGTGCAGGGCAGGCCTTTCATAGATAATGCACACACATGGGGTCCCTACTGGATTTAAAAGTTTCTTTGTCGTGTGGCCTTATCTATCAGACTATCTATCTGTCTGTCTGTTTGTCTGTCTGTCTGTCTGTCTGCCCTCTCCCTCGCTTCATCTCTCTCACTTTCTCTCGCTTCATCTTCTCACTTTCTCTCGCTTGCTCCTCCTCTCTCGCTCGCCTCTCTCTCTCGCTCTCTCTCTCTTCTGTCTCTCTCGCTGCTCTCCTGTCTGTGTCTGTCTGTCTGTGTCTCCTCTGTTCGTGTGTCTGTCTGTCTGTCTCTCTGTCTGTGTCTCTCTGTCTGTGTCTCTCTGTCTGTCCTGTCTGTCTGTGTCTATCTGTCTGTGTCTGTCTGTCTGTCTGTCTGTTGTGTCTGTCTGTGTCTTCTGTCTGTCTTCGTCTGTCCTGTCTGTCTGTCCTTCGTCCTGTGTCTATCTGTCTATCTGTCTGTCTGTGTCTGTCTGTGTCTATCTGTCTGTGTCTGTCTGTCCTGTCTGTCTGTCTGTGTCTGTCTGCCTGTCCGTAGTTAAAACTCATCTCTCCTCATCACCTCCGCAACGCCTCCACTCTCATTCATCTGCCATGACACAAGCCAACCACTAATCCTCTTCAACCACAAGCACGAGGGACACACACACACTCTCACACACACACACACTCACACACACACACACACACACACACACACACACACAGAGTTGTATTTCAGTTGCATTGCGCAGTTGGTAATAATAAAGTGACACATTAAGTACTGGCGTTATAATCAGAGTGTCGTCGGACTTTAAATCTTTACAGTGTCGTTCCTACATTCTGTTTATGGGCGTACAAGATTATTTATGGGAATATATCAAATATAATTGTACAGTCACGGCTCCTTCCTGTGTAAATGTCAAGTGTGAGCGTGTGTGTATGTGCATGTGTGTGTGCGTGTAGTGTACATGCATGTGTGTGTGTGTGTGCGTGTGTGTGTGTGTGTGTGTGTGTGTGTACGTGCATGTGGTGTGTGATACGTGCGTACGTGCATGCGTGTTACATGCATGTGTGATGTGTGTGTGTGTGTGTGTGTGTTATGTGCATAATAAATCTTAGTATGAATGCCTAAGAGGAAGACCTCGGTGACCATCACCCTCGTCCTTAGCCCCTCCCTTCTGTTCCCTCCCTTTACTTTCCCTTAACTTACCCTTTAGAACCCCAGTGGGGTTCTAGCTTGTTCTTCTAACGCTAAGGCCCTTAAGAGAGACTCAGCAGCGGCCCCTCTGCAGTCGGCGTCACGACAAAAACTATTCTGGGCCCCCCGGCAGTCGGACCTTCAGCTTCTAGACACACGCGCTGAGCGGGCCCCTCTGAGCCCTGCAGCCACGCATACCGTACCCTGGTCAGGGCTAGGTAAAGAACTCGTAATTACGGACATTATGACATAAATAGTTTACGACGGCTGTCAAGCTGTCGTGTGTTAAAGTAACCGTGACAAACTGCCGCGCTCAGCAGCTTCACTTCACCGCTTTAAAGTAAATGGATTGCATTTATATATCACTTTTATCCAAAGCGCTTTACAGTATTGCCTCACGCTCACCCAGTCATACACCGACGGCGGTGTCGACCATCCAAGGTAACAACCAACACGTCGGGAGCAGTTAGGGTTAGGTGGTGCCTTGCTGCTCAGGGACACCTCCACACTTAGCTATCGAAACAGCAACTTTCCTGTTGCCAGACAACCACTCTTACCTCCTGAGCAACTGCATCGGAATTAGTTTGAACTAACATTAGCGTTGGTATCACTTAAACATTTAAACATTTAAAGGAAGAAAGTAAAAGCAGCGACGGTGAACAGGAAAGCAACAGATGAAGATAAAAGCCGACGAGATGCCAGTGATGATGAGTGAAGGAGTTTGGGAGGGGGGGGGGGGGGGGGGGGGGGGGGGGGGGGGTGGCAGGGGAGGGGGGCGGGGGGATGGCCGTCAGAGGTGTGGATACCGACGGCTTCCCCCGGCCCCCGGGGGCCACCTGTAACAATAGAGGGGTGGTCCTGCTCAGCCCGGAGGTGGTCCCGGTGCATGTGACACACATACCAGACCACATAGTAGTAGTAGTAGTAGTAGTAGTCACATGTGGTCTCAGATGCAGGCTGTGTGAGAGGTAATACCAAGCCAAGTGTGTGTGTGTGTGTGTGTGTGTGTGTGTGTGTGTGTGTGTGTGTGTGTGTGTGTGTGTGTTTGGTTAGTGGAGGGGGTGAGGGGTGTGTGTGTGTGTTGTGTGTGTGTGTGTGTGTGTGTGTGTGTGTGTGTGTAAGATATTCCAGATAAACATACCAGGTCCCTGGTTACATTCCCAGTTCCTCAAAACGGTACAGATTTCGAACAAAAACTGCCCATCCTGTCTAATGAGTTGAACTGCAAGTGAAGCCTGTACATTTACATTTACATTTACATTTACATTTAGGGCATTTGGCAGACACTTTATCCACCATCGCTGTGGTGACCAATAACGACTGTGCATAAAGATAAGAATAGAACAGGATTCAAGCATTCATAATTGCAAGGTCAATAGAACAGTAGCGGTTCTGTTACACACTGAGGTTTCCACCACCACCACCATCCACCATCACCACCACCACCATCCACCACCACCACCACCAACCATCCACCATCATCCACCATCACCACCACCACCATCACCACCACCATCCAGCCATCACCACCACCACACACATCCACCATCACCACCATCCACCATCACCACCACCACCATCCACCATCATCACCACCACCACCACCAGAGCTCCAGCTATATGTAGAGAGAGAGAGAGAGAGAGAGAGATAGAGAGAGAGTGTGCTCCTGGCCCGGCCGGAGGTGTCCACAGCAGCCAGGGGCCCGCAGCCGGGGCCCCAACTGTTATTCATCTCTCCTCATGATCCTCCTTTTTGATGAAAAGAAAATGAAAAAGGCAAACATTCCCCCCTTACCCCCTCACCCCCCCTCACCCCCCTCACCCCTCTCCCATTGACTATAGTGGACTATACTGTGCGGCATTGAGTGAGACAGGAAATGACCTGTTTGTTCTGGTGTTACCGCGGTTTCCTGCCTCGCGGGCTCCTAACCCCACCATAGGCCTCGCCGATCATCACCTGCCCATGAAATTACGGCCAAAAAATAATAATAGGGTGATGGTGGCGTTCGTTCACGCCCGAGCCACGCTCTCTCTGTCTCTCTCTCTCTCTCTCTCTCTCTCTCTCTCTCTCTCTCTCTCTCTCTCTCTCTCTCTCTCCTCGACCACCGCTTGGGTACACGATTTGCCCGTCGGCCCACACAGGGGGTTTCACTTGGAGGATATTGAGGAATTTTGTGAATGCTTGTGTGTGTGTGTGTGTGGTGTGTGATTGTGTGTGATTGTGTGTGATTGTGTGAGATTGTGTGTGATTGTGTGTGATTGTGTGTGGCACGTTGTTTGGTTGTCTCTGATAAACACAGATGAACTGTAATTGAATTCTAAAGGTTTTCAAGGTGGAAGGCGTTTAACCAAGTGTGTCTGTGTGTGTGTGTGTGTGTGTCGTCTCTCTCTCTCTCTCTCTCTCTCTCTCTCTCTCTCTCTCTCTCTCTCTCTCTCCTCTCTCTCTCTCTCTCTCTCTCTCTCTCTCTCTCTTTCAGGGACTTCCAGGACCGCCAGGGAAGCCAGGCCAGTCGGGCAAGAGGGGTCCTCGGGTGAGTCTGGGTTCTATCCCTCTCTCTCTCTCCCTCTCTCTCTCTCTCTCTCTCTCTCTCTCTCTCTCTCTCTCTCCTTCTCCCTCTCTCTCTTCATCTTTCGCTCTCTCTCTCTCCCTCTCTCTCTCTCATGGCTGAGAGATGAAACACCCTCCTCACACTACACCCTACTACGACTGCTACTACTGCTACTACTACTACTAGGCCTCTCCCCTTCAACCATGCCTGCCAATCTCACCCTAAATGCAATCGCTGGTTGGTGCGTCCCAATGTCTATGACCAATCAGACCCCGGTGCCACACACCCACACACACACACACAAGACAACAACATACAACACACCACACACGGCGCGCTTTCTTCCCGTGTATTCCCGTGCGGCCCCCCCGATTGCCCATATTGGGCACAAGGCTGCGAGCGCTGACCTCCCACCTCCGAGCATAAACAGGAAAGCTCCTATAAAGAAAGGGCCTTTCAAAGCGCTGGCTGCCACAGGATGCCTAATAAAAGCACTGTAAACACACACACACACACACACACACACACACACACACACACACACACACACACACACACACACAGAGCCCGGGTCTGCAGCACCAGCCCTGCCTCCAGCTGCAGCAGCGCAACTCAAAATACAGTCTGAGAAAAAAGTGAAATAAATGTTAATCCCCCCGCCCCTCATCCCCGCCATCCTCCCCATTCGTCTTGATGGTAGTTTGAATGAGTCTTCTTCTTCTTCTTGTCTCGGGCTGATTTTATGCTTGTCCCTCGGTCGCGTTTCTACTCCAGCTCTGGATCTAACACACATTACTGGAACTGTGCATCAAGGGGCGTTTTTAATGGTGAACATTAAGTCTACCCCCCCCCCCCCCCACCCCCATGGGACTGAGCTTTGTTCAGGCCCCAGCAGAATCAGCTCGAAATGCTGCTGCTGCTGCTGCATCGCTAATTGATTCAGCCTGAGCTAATCTCAGTCGTGCTTAATGTCATGGGAAGCGAATAGAAGCCATGAAAGTTAGATTGGTGAGGAATCTAAACCCTTGGATGTCTTATCTTTATGTACCACAGCGGATATATCGCTGTCTGCCTTTCAACAAATGTGCTCTTTGTCAGTGGCTTTGGATAAAAGCTTCAAATGGCGAATGCCCTAAATGTAAATTTAATGATGTCTCTGATGTAAGAGGCTGTGTGCGTGTGTGTGTGTGTGTGTGTGTGTGTGTTGTGTGTGTTGTTGACGTGTGTTTGTGTGTTGTGCGTGTGTGTGTGTGTTGTGTGTGTGTGTGTGTTTGTGTGTGTGTGGGTCTGTGTGTGTGTCTCTGAGCGGTGAGGTGAGGGGGGGGGGTTTTTGGGGGGGGGGGGGGGGGGGGGGGGGGAAGCAAAACTCCACACCACTGAACCCAAAATGACATTTGTGTTTCGAGAGCTGTTATGTTGATTTACGGAGGTCCTTCATAAACACAACACGGGCTGCTGCAGAGTGACCTCAGTGCCATTTCGGGTTTGGACACGTACACGGCACGCAAAAGACACACACACACACACACACACACACACACACACACACACACACACACACACACACACACACACACACACACACACACACACACACACCAACAACACACCACACGCACACACACACACACACACACACACACACACACACACACACACACACACACACACACACACACACACACACACACGCACGCACACAAACACATGCACACACACACACACGAACACACACAAACATACATGCACACGCCAGCAACAGCCCCAGCACAACGGTGCAGACATTGGTACTTCTATTAATGACCACCGGTGGTTTTTGGGGAGAAATCCCCAAAGACATTCCCATCAACAAAGACATTCATCGGCTGGGAATGCTGTTCCCATATGTGTGTGTGTGTGTGTGCGTGCGTCCGATAAGGCGCTACACTGGTTCACACGGGCGAGCGACACACACATGACACATCACCGCCATCACCACTGGGGAGAGAGAGAGAGAGAGGAGAGAGAGACAAAGAGAGAGGAGAGTAACGAGAGATAGGGATGGTTTAGATTTAAGAGAAGCATCTCGGTTAAAGGCACGTACGGGGCAGGTTCGCTGATTCACCCCACATGTGAAGAGCGCTTTGTTGTGGACAGCTGGGCCTGGTTATGTTGTGAAGCTTTCGTCACCTTATTATTAATATTATTATTAATATTATTATGAATATTGTTATTATTATTGCTGTTATTATTGTTGTTATTTATGACAGAGACTACGCTCCATCTGTACAAGCAGGGATGTTGAACCACATGCAACTAACGAGACACCGGTCCCAGGTCGTGTGTGTGTGTGTGTGTGTGTGTGTGTGTGTGTGTGGCGTTCGGGGCGTTTCACTTACTTCCGCTTCGAATTTGTTTTTCGACCAATCATGTTCCCGGGCGGCCATAGAGTTGTCAAACTTCTGGATCCGACGTTAACTCAACCCTAGACCCTCTGACGAGCACAGCGAGCCCCCTGCCCACCCCCTGTGTTTGTGTGTACCTACACGTACGTGTGTGTGTGTGTGTTTGTGTGGTTCCGTGGGTGTGTGTGTACATACGTGTGTTTGTCTGTGGGTGTATGTGTGTGTGCACGTACAAGTGTGTGTGTGTGTGTGTGGTGTGTGTGTGTGTGTGTGTGTGTGTGTGTGTGTGTGGCTGTGTGTATGTGTATGTCTGTGTCTGCGTGTGTGTGTGTGTGTTTGTGTGTGTCTGTCTGTGTGTGTATATGTATATGTCTGTGTATGTGTGCTTGTGTGTGTGGGCGTGTGTGTGTGTGTGTGTATGACTGTCTGTCTGTGTGTGTGTGTGTGTGTGTGTCTGTCTGTGTGTGTGTACCTACACATGTGTGTCAGCGAGAGAGAGAGAGAGGAGAGAGAGAGAAAGAGAGAGAGAGAGAGACCAGCGGTTGTCACAGATCAGCCGCATGCTTTGTGTCGTCCGTGACCTTCCGTAGCCTTGGATTACCAGGAGAGTGGGGAGAGCACACAGAGACACCATTGAACTGCAGCCCAAGCCCCGCCCATGAACTCTGACCTCTGAACCCGCACACACACACACACGTGAGTGTGAGACGCCGTTGCCCGGGCGACGGCCGCACAAGACCTCTTTTGAGGACGAGGCTTGAGTTTGTTTGAGTTTTGTGTGTGTGTGTGTGTGTGTGTGTGTGTGTGTGAGAGAGCAGGCGAGGTATCTCAATATGGGCCCCTTATCCATCCAGGGACTGCACCCCCCCCCCACACCTTTTTTTCCCTCTCTCTCTCTCTCTCTCTCTCTCTCTCTCTCTCTCTCTCTCTCTCTCTCTCACTCCCTCTCCCCCCTTTCACTTTCTCTCTCTCTATCTTTCTCACTCTCTCAGTCTCTCTCTCTCTCCCCTCTCACCCTCTCACTCTATCTTTCTCACTCTCTCAGTCTCTCTCTCTCTCCCTCTCACCACCTCTCTCTCTCCCTCTCACCCTCTCTCACTCTAGCTTTCTCACTCTCTCTCTATCTCCCCCCCTCTCTCCCTCTGTCTCTCTCTCTGTCTCTCTCTCTGTCTCTCTCTCTGTTTCGCTCTGTCTCTCTCCCTCTGTGTCTCCCTCTGTGTCTCCCTCTGCCACTCCCTCTGTCTCTCTGTGTGTGTTTCTCTCTCCTCTGTTCTGTGTCTCTCTCTGTCTCTCTCCCTCTCTCTCTCTACTCAGTGCAGGGTGTGTTTGTGTTCAGACGGTCAGGCTAAAGGAGGCCTTTGTGCGGGAGGCCTGTCGTCCATCGCTCGCATTGCCGCACTTCCCCACGCATCACCGCATCCCCAGACGCCCCAGCCTCCACCCCCCACCCCCCCACTCGCCAATAATGTCATAATAAAATAAGTGAAACAGAATTTAATAAAAATCTCCATTTAAACACGGGTTAACGGCCCTGGTGGCTTTTTATGTCCGTTCTTCTGCAGAGCCCTGAGGTCGGCTGCAGTTATACACAATGGCACCCTGTCAGCGGTCCGCTTAAGTGCCTGTGAAATCCTCCGCGTTAGATGTGTGCGACCGCGTCGTTCTCGTGTGTAACATCGGCGAGGAGGAGGAGGAGGAGCGGCCATTTTCCAGGACGTTTGAAAAAAAGAAAAACCCCCGACGTACTTCACTCGAGGTCACGGTTTTTTTTGCAATCCCCTCGCGGGCCGCCATGCCTCCGGCTGGCGTGTTGCCGCCGCGATGTTCTCACTGATTCATGCCGATGCCTTCCATACCGACCGGAGCTGCTGAAAGGAAGTGGAAACATTATCTTCTCTGTCTGTACATACCCGCCATTCAGTAGGCTGCTTGTAGTACAGAAAAGCCTGTAGTAGTGTGAGTAGTGTGGCTACTTGTAGTAAAAGGCTGTAGTAGTGTGAGTAGTGTGGCTACTTGTAGTAAAATGCTGTAGTAGTGTGAGTAGTGTGGCTACTTGTAGTAAAAGGCTGTAGTAGTGTGAGTAGTGTGGCTACTTGTAGTAAAATGCTGTAGTAGTGTGAGTAGTGTGGCTACTTGTAGTAAAAGGCTGTAGTAGTGTAAATAGTGTGGCTACTTGTGGTAAAAGTCTGTCATAGGGTAAATAGCGTGGCTACTTGTGGTAAAAAGGCTGTAGTAGTGTAAATAGTGGTGGCTATTGTAGTAAATATGCTGTAGTAGTGGTGATAGTGTGGCGTATCTTGTAGTAAAATGCTGTAGTAGTGTGAGTAGTGTGGCTACTTGTAGTAAAAGGCTGTAGTAGTGTAAATAGTGTGGCTACTTGTAGTAAAAGGCTGTAGTAATGCAAGTACTGTCGATACTTTGAGTAAAAGGCCTGTATAGTTGTGTAAGTAGTGTGGCTACTTGTAGTAAAAGCCTGTAGTGGTGTAAGTACCTTAGATACTTGTAGTACAAGGCTGTAGTAGTGTATGTACTGTAGCTACTTGTAGTAAAAAGGCTGTCGTAGTTGGACAGGAAAGACGGAAGGAAATGTGAAGTATGAAATAAGTAATATACATCATTAGGAATATTAATGATGATGTTGCATGTGTGTGTGTGTGTGTGTGTGTGTGTGTGTGCGCGCAAGATTTATAGTTGTTTCCCACCCTTTTCCGAAGGCAACGTTGCCAGGTTGGCTGCGTTGGCCAGTAAGTTGCTCACCTCTCACTCTCCTCGCCCAGCCCCAGGTAGTTTAGATGTGCGGATGTGGACTTCATCACCGCATACTTCATCCCGGTGAGGCTGCTCGCTTTGCGCGCCCATTAGTTGGCAGGGAAGTGTCGGGTGAGCGAGCGAACAGTCGAGCCTTTTTTGAACATTGAAGTTGCCGTTCCTGCGTCTTCTCTCTTGTCTGAGACCCCGGTCCCTTTCGTCTCTGTTCAAGACAAAACCCCCAGACGTGCCCACAGTGGGTCTGCTCCACTCACCACCCCTGGCTTCGGGGGCTGCTCATTTGGCACAGCATCATAGGGATTAATGGCTTTTATCTTTACGTGTTGTTTCTGTACGTTCAAAGGTTTTACTTTTTACGAGCGTGTTAGCGTTTGTGGTGCAGGCCGTTAAATGGGCTGGTCTGCAATCTACGCATGTGTTGGTTATCAAGAGGGGGTGATGAATTTCATTCATATGCCAGACTAACCAAGGACATGTACTGTGTATATACTGTATATATATATATATATATTTATATCTACATGGTGTTTATGTTACACATTATGGTCTTGACGCATGCATCCTGAGTCGGGTAGATCCCATAACAGATATTTACAAACCTCAGAGTGTTTTCCTGAAACGTTTAGAATTCTGGTTATTGTATACGTATGAATATGTATATACTATATATATATTTAGACATTTTGACCATTTTGTCTCAAATTAGAATCGGTGAGGAAAGCGTGCAGAGTTAGTGGCATCGTAACCACGGGTAACCGCAGTTACACCCGGCACAGAGGCTCAGACGTCTTGACTTGCTTGTTGTTGCTTTAATCTTCATCGCTGTGGCAAGTGTGTGTATGTGTGCCTGGTCTGTGCATGTGTGTGTATGTGTGTGTGTGTGTGTGTAGTGTGGTGTGGTGTGCGTGCGTGTGTGTGTATACACCACGCCCATGAGCGTTCCCCAATTAGACACCTGGCGACGTCAAGACACGGCGTTTTCTACTCCTACGACTGCGTGGTGCGCTACGGCTACGGCTACGCTACGTCAGTGCCAACCAGGAGCTAACTTTGCGCCGCGGACCAAAGCTGTGGCGCACCGCAGCTTTAACCGTTGGAAGCATGTCATTCGCAAAAAAAGGTCTTGTTTGCGTTGGAGTTTATTTACGGCACATTAAGTAAAACAGCCGCTTGTGGACGTGGATCTGAGAATAAAAGGCGGTGAGAGGGCGTGGCCAGATCGTTAAAAGTTAACACACCAAAGTATATCATTTTGGTACGTGGGTTTTTTTCAAATATTCGGAACATTCAATTTCATTAGATGAACTTCAAACGTGTACAATAAATACTATAAATGATCTTCTTTATCGTCTTTGTAGAAATGACGAAATGTATTTTTATATTTTTTTGTCGAGGGCTTTATTCTTTATTAGTTTGAGCTTCATGGCGTCTTTTGAAGGATTGAAACTCGGATTGAAGGTTTCGGGGTTTTTTTCGACACGTTCGCCCAAATCACCCGTCTGACCCGAGTGTAGACGCAGACGTGACTCTTTTGCTGCCCTCTCTGTGTCGTCTGACCCTTGACCCCTGTTAGGAAGGGGGCGGGGGTGGAGGGGGGATGGGGGCCTCATGCCACGTGGAAGGCAAAGCGTCGGGTCAGAGAGCCATAGGAAAAAAAACCCTCTGTGACAGGGGAGACGGGCAGACATGCAGACAGGCGGGCAGACGCGCAGACAGACAGACACACACACACACACACACACACACACGCACGCACACACGCACACACACACAGACAGCCACAAACAGATAGGCAGACAGCCAGACACACGGACAGACATACAGACACACACACACCCACACATACACACACACACACACACAGACAGCCAGATGCATAGACAGACATACAGACACAGACAGGCAGCCAGACAACACACAGACACACAGACAAACATACATACATACACACAGACAGGCAGCCAGATAGACACAGAAAAACAGACACACAGACAGACAGACAGTCAGACATACACACACGCACACACACACACACAGACAGACCCAGGTACATACTACGACAGCACATACAGGACACAACAGGACAGGCAGTCAGCCAGACACAACACACGACACGCACACACACTCACACACACCACACACACACCGACACACACACACACCACATACACTATACACATAGCGGCGCGCCGACACCACAGAAACAGACAGACGCACGACAGACATACAGGACAGACATACAGGACAAAGACACATGCGCACAACATAGACAGAACAACTGAGAAGCAGAGAAACGAGACTCCAGATGAGACCATGGAAGAGAGGAGAGAGAGGGAGAGAGAGAGAGAGAGAGAGAGAGAGAGAGAGAGAGAGAGAGATAATGATAGAGTAGATACATTATTCTGCTGTGTGAAATGTACTTTTATTTAGTAGTATATTTTGGGTTCTGTTCAAAGTGCCTGTGTTGAGTATATTTTTTCTCAGAGGGCTGTGTTTCCCTGCTGACCGTTCCTATGGGAGGTGACTGCATAGGCCAGGGGGTTCATATGACCAATATACTGCTGCTGGGCTTTGACTTATGACAGCCCTGTTCGCTTCCGCAGAACAAATCAACTTATGAAACATGATGTGATCTGCAATACACATTAAGAGGCTTGGCAAACAGAGGTGTTGTGTGTGTGTGTGTCCATGTGTGTGTGCATGGTCATCCATGTGTGTGTGCATGGTCGCCCATGCACACACACATGGACACACATGTGTCTGTGTGTGTTTGTGTGTGTCTATTCATCTGTGCGTGCATGCATGCACGCATGCATGTGTGTGTGTGTACGTGTGTGTGTGTGTGTGTGTGCGTGTGTGTGGGTGCGTGTGTGCGTGTGTGTGTGTGGGCGGCGGGGAAACCACCTCCATATGTTGGAGGTCTTCCACTCTTGCCTCCTGCACAGAGCCTCATTTTCCATTAGCGTCCCCCCCCCACCTCCACCCCAACACCCTCACCACAAACTCTACACACTCCAGCTGAGACACACACGCACACACGCACACACACACACACACACGCACACGCACACACACACACACACACACACACACACACACACACACATACACACAAAGTTAGACCAGCATGAAGGCTGAGTGACTCCAGACACCACCCAGCACCCCAGTAGCCAGTCTAGCAGTCCTGTCCTCAGGGTGCCAATATGGGAGATTGATTAGAATCTTGATCACATCACTGTTTGCTTATGTTTTATCTTCTGTCTGCCCCCCCCCCCCCCCACAACTGCAGGGAGCTCCTGGTCCCCATGGCAACCCCGGCAGACCTGGCCCACCAGGATTCAAGGTATGTCCCACGCGTCTGTCTACACACACACACACACACACACACACACACACACACACACACACACACATGTGCAAATACCCACACACACACGCGCATACCCACATGCAGGCACAAATGCACACACGAACATACACACGCACAAGCGTACACACACACACACACACACACACACACACACACACACACACACACGCACACAACCACCACACACACTCTAACCCCCCTTTTCTCTTCTGAAGACTTGCAGCGTTCACCGCAATATTTTCCATATTAAATCATGTTGTGTGACTTGGCTTGTCTGTGCACTTCAGCGAACACGATCAGTTAGAGGTGTGTGTGTGTGTGTGTGTGTGTGTGTGTGTGTGTGTGTGTGGATCCGTAGGACAGTGATGGTGAGTCCTACGAACTGATACTGACAGGGTCCAATATCCAATATCCATTAATTACTCACTGATTGATCCTCTGTCGGCTGGCGTCCATAAAGAGACAAAAAAGGAGGCTAATAGAGTTGCAAATGTACAGAGAGCAGGCCGACTAGATTGACAACAGACCTGTGAACACCTGGAGTTCGATTCCCCCCCCCCCCCCCCCCCCTGCGAAACAGCGTTGTTGTCAAGCGATTTTCCCCGAAATCACTTTAGCACGGCGCCTTGTGTGTTGTGTTGGAAGCCTGACTCAGATTCCGGCTAAACGTTTTCTGCTGATCTCCACCACTCCGGCCAGAAACGTTTCGAGGAAGGTTTCGAGTCGTTCCGTTCCATTGTACCCTTTAACCATGGTTACGGTCTCACAAGGTGTTTTCACTGACCCGTACCCCCACTAATACGACACACGCCCTACTCACCCCTACAGGTCACCCCGCAGGTCAAGGGGAAACATGGTTTTCCAGGCCAGGAGAAAGGCGGGGGGCGGGGGGGGGGGGGGGAGAGACAGGTCATACGGGTGGAGGTGGTGCATGGCGATGGGCAGGTTTAGTGATTTGTCCAAACTCTAGGGGAGAGACACGGGGGGGCAGTGGAAAAGTGAGAACCCCCCCCCCCCCCCCCGCAAGTCCTCCCGAATAAAGCTGTCATGGTTTACTATGGGAACTGGCAGTGACCCTGGCCCTCTGAGGTTCCGGTCTCGGAGTCAAGAGCCGTGAATGCTATTGCAATTATTATTATTAATTGAGCTTGTTTAGTTGTTGCTTTTACTTCTCATAATAATTCCCAGTCTGCTGCTGCCTCACATCCTTGTGTTGTCTCGAGCATCAATGCCTTAAAGACTTTTGTATTCATAATGTCAGTCTCCTGTTTATATATACTTGTATGTTTGGTTCTTGACCATGTCTTAACTGGGCAGGTCCTCTCATTTAGCCACGTTTTATCTTTCTCGTAAACTTTATGAATCATAACCAAAGAGATCACCCTTCCCACGACCTGAAGTCTTATTGGATAACACTAAGCAGTTGCATGCTGGATGGCTCTGGTCTGGATCATCTGAATAAGCAACTTCTGGGAAGCAGGTGTGTGTGTGTGTGTGTGTGTGTGTGTGGAAATAATGCTTTGATGTCTATGGGGGTGCACCCCCAAAATCCATGTACGTATGTTCTTACCGTGTTGATGAACGAGGAACACTTTAAAGAGGTGGCGTTGTGGTTGCTATGCGAGGCAGGGCTGCCCCACGCTGGGCTCCATTTACGACCTCGCGAGCTTTGAAGTGCAGAGAGAGCCGGCCAATTACTGCTTCCCACCTCACTATGGGTCTGCTCGCTGCTGATTGGACGGATTCCGCTGACCACTTCCTGCCCAGGGGAGACAAAAACTAATATTACTATTTTGCCGAACGATTCGAATGACAAGAAGCTAGATAAACGACTAAAACGTTCATGAAAGAGTTCTGAGTATGACTGTAAAGTAAGGTTAGCTCACAAAAGTTAGTTAACTTTCCCTTCATAGTCCCATGCCTGAATATATATGGATGAAAACAGACTCTATTACGTACATGTACAAAAACAAAATGGTTGTGTTTTATTATGTTCCATCAGGGGAAGAAAGGCGACCCTGGCATGTCACCCGGAGTCGCGCCTAAAGGAGAGAAGGTACCGGATGCACCGATATTTTGAAACCACAATCGTTGTCCACAATCCTCGTCGTCTTTTGTAGGTTCTGTGTACCGAGTCGGTCGACTCACTCTGCGCTCTTGCAATTCCAGGGGGACACCGGCACCGTCGGCCCGATCGGACTGCTCGGCCAAAGCGGTCAGAAGGTAAGCGGGAGCGGGAACAATGATGACTGACGTTTTTTCCATCTCATGTATGGAAAATCTCTCTTTTTTTCTTTTTTTTTTTGTTCCATAAGGCTGTTCTGTTCTTATAGGAAGCCTCCTTCTCCTTCTCCTCCTGGAACAGCCTTGCGTTTGCTTTCTGGTCCAACTCACCATGAACTCAGTTGTTCGAATCTCCCCGTTTAACATTATGGAAGAGGTCTGTTAATCTATCACAGTAATATGACAAGTTATATCTGACTGGGCTTAGGAAACGGCAGCCCACCTGAGAGTGTGCCAGCATTCATCAATCCCCCATATTATTTAAAAAATCTAGTTGTGTGGTGTTTGTGGTGTTTGTGTGTGTGTGTGTCTGTGTGTGTGTGTGTGTGTGTGTGTGTGTGTGTGTGTGTGTGTGTGTGTGTGTGTGTGTGTGTGTGTATGTGATTGTGTATGTGTGTGTGTGCGTGTGTGTGTATGTGTGTGTATGTGTGTGTGTGTGTATGTGTGTGTGTGTGTGTGTGCGCAGGGGAGAGTGCGGACCTGTGTGGTAGTGTGTGTGTGGTCAACAAACAGACCACACTGTTGTGTGTGTGTGTGTGTGCGTCCATGCTTGCATATCTGTCTTGTGTCTTGTTGTTTATGTTATGTGTGTGTGTGTTGGTTTGTGTGTGTGTGTGTGTTGTGTGTTGTATGTTGTGTGTGTGTGTGTTTGTGTGTCTGTGTGTGTGTGTGTGTGTGTGTGTGTGTGTGTCTGTTGTGTTGTGGCGGGGGGTGTAGGTGCATATGGAATTGTGTGTGCTTGCAAGTGTGTGTTTGTGAGTATGTGAGTGTGTGTATGTGTGTGTGTGTGTGTGCGTGCCATGCTTGCATATCTGTCTGTGTGCCTCTGTTGTGTGAGTGAGTGTGTGTGTGTGTGTGTGTGTGTGTACATGTGTGCGTGTGTGTGTGTGTGCATGTGTGTCTGTCTGTTCCTGTGCCTGTGTGACTCTGTATGTGTGCATGAGTGTGTGCGTGCGTGTGTGTGTGTGTGTGTGCGTGTGTGTGTTCATGCATGTATGCGTGTGTGTGTGTGTGTGTGTGTGTGTGTGTGTGTGTGTGTGACTGAACTGCAGCCCAGTTGTTCTCTGTAATAGAGACACTCATTCAATTAACTACAGGAAGGCGAGTTCTCGCCGTCATTGAACCCGTAGCTCAACCTGCTCTGTGTCACCGCTTGCCGGCTTTAACCACGTTTGAAAGGCAATGCTTTGTGCTGACTCAACTCAAATTTCTCTCTCTCTCTCGCTCTCTCTCTCTCTCTCTCTCTCTCTCTCTCTCTCTGTGCAAAAGGGCAGACCACACATACTCAAATCACTGATGACATCACAAAATGAATACCACGCGCACAAACATAGACACACACACACACACACACACACACGTGCGCCACAGAGCGGTGTGATGTGAAAGCCGTGTTGATAGATTGGCTGAGTGTGTGAGTGCAGCGTGTGTGTAGGTGGGTTGCATGAACTGGGCCAGAGGTGTAAAGTACTTCTGCCTGTTCCTGCACAGCGCTGTGTGTGTATAACACACTGTGTCAGGTCCTTCCCTCGGAGGTCTGCCCTGCGCCTCACATGTGGCTTATGTTACGCATCGATGTCCCCCCCCCCTCTGTCCCTGTCTCTCTGTCTCTGTCTCTCTGTCTCTGTCTCTCTGTCTCTCTGTCTCTGTCTCTGTTGTCTCTCTGCCGCTGCCTCTGTTGTCTCTCTGTCTCTCTCTTTCTCTGTCTCGCTCTCTCTCTCGTTCTCTGTCTCGCTCTCTGTCCCTGGTCTCGCTGTCTGTCTGCCTGTCTCTGTCTCTCTCTGTCCCTGTTTGTCTCTGTCTCTGTCTGTCTATTTGTCCATCTCTGTCTCTGTCTCTGTATTAGTCTCTCTCTCTCTCTCCTCTCTCTCTTTCTCCTCTCTCTCCCCTCTGTCTCTCTCTCTCTCTCTCCTCTCTTCTTTCTCTCTCCCCCCTCTGTCTCTCTCTCTCTTTCACTCTCTGTGTCACTCTCTCTCCCTACTGCTCACCATTTCTTTGGTTCCTTTGTCCTCTCTCTCTCTCTCACTCGCTAAATATATTTTGTCACACAGTATAAATCGATTCTACTCTCAATGTCTGTCTGTCCCCCCCCCCCCCCCACACACACACACACACACACACACACACACACACACACTCACAGAATGGAAAATGCAGAGCTGGTGGAAAAGTGTTCACAGTTCAGGGTTTTACTAAATGAGTTCTGGCGGCGGCTGTGTGTGCAATGGGGGAGCAGCTCACCCCTCACAGCTGAGTCGCGGCGTTGAGTGGAGCTGTCAGGGATTAGACGACTAGATGCAGACATCCAGATCCAGACAGACTCAGGCTTACACATACCTCACCTGTCTGTCTGCCATGACACTCAGACATGTGTGTGTGTGTGTGTGTGTATATACTGTATATATATATATACATGTACTGTATATATATATTTATAGCTATACATAGAACGTGGGACTCACACAAGATGACAACCCTCTCATTGACACACCGAGGCGGGGAGAGGGGGCGAGGAGGTTGTTGTTGTTGCCACGGTAACACACACATACTCATGGCGGAGTCATGTGAGCGCGCCGCAGGTATTGGTCAGCGGACCACAGACGTGATGACTATAAAGGAAACTCGGGAAAAAAACTCTGACCACATTGACTCTCAGGCTGGGGGTTTTCCATCGACACACACACACACACACACACACACACACACACACACACACACGCATACACACACACACGCAGATGCCTGTTAACTGCCTTTTTTTTTTTTCCGTCCTTCACGGCAGATTAGATGCGATGCCAGCTTTTCTGATATTTTCTTTTCACAAACGGATGTTTTCAATTGAAGGCTGACGTTGACTTGCTTGGACGCGAGACGTCAGCGTGCCTCCAGTGTGATGGATGGGGCCGGTCTCCCGCTCCCCGCCCCCCGGTCTCCCCCCTCCACCCCCCCCCCCCATCCCCCATCCCCCATCCCCCATCCCAGAGGAGAGACCTGCTGTAGGAGATCAGACCAGCACAGACAGTCTGGCAGTGACACGCCATCTTTGTTGCTTACCTCGCATGGCCTCAGGTGGTGAAGGGAGCCCGCGTCCAAAACTCCATCTTCCTCCTCCTCCTCTTCCTCCTCCTCCTCCTCCTCCCAGGAGACCATATGAAGTGAAGCTTTTACCGTACTTTATTTTGCATATATGATGATTTTGATTTCGAACACACTACACACTACTCTTGCCAACTTCTACTATGCAGCTTGCTCGTATGGAGATTGGGATGCAGCCAATCTGAAGTGAAGGGGGGGGGTAGGGTGTGTGTGTATGTGGGGGGGGGGGGGGGGGGGGGTGGTGCATTCTGGGGGATTATCTGATGGGAGACTCTATAGGAAGGGCAGCGCTTAGCCTTGCTTATTAAAACCACTGTTCGATTCCTAAAGCTTGGCGAGCAGATCTCTCGTCGTCTCCTTGGCGTTCCGATGCTTTTTCCATAACACTACGTGTGTGTGTGTGTGTGCGTGTTAGTATGTATGTGTGTGTGTGTGTGTGTGTGTGTGTGTGTGTGTGGCTGTCACGTTCCTGGCGTCCGCCGCTCCAGAGCTGAGGTTTAGGAAAACGGGACAACAGGAGCACTTCCTGTATTTGTCCTTTCCCTCTCTCTCTCTCTCTCTCTCTCTCTTTCTATCTTTCTTTCTGTCGTTCTCTTTCTTTCTCTCTCTGTCTCTTTCTCTTTCTTTCGCTCTCTCTCTCTATCTCTCTCTCTCCCTCTCTCATTCTCTCTCTCTATTTTTCTATTAGTCCCTCATGTTGTGTCTTTCATTTTCTTGCTCTTCATCACACACAAACGCACACAAACGCACACACACGCACACACACGCACACACGCACAGACACACACGCACGCACGCACACACACGTCCTCGACATCAGACTCGTGGTCCATTGTAACACTCGGACAGGGAATTCTGGAATTTCTGGCTGCTGTTTGTCTCTCTGTGGAAAGTTAACGGGGAGAGGCAGCAGCAACAGCAGCAGTGGGTGGGATTTAAATTGTGATCCGAGAGCGAGCGAGAGAGAGAGAGAGAGAGAGAGAGAGAGAGAGAGAGAGAGAGAGAGAGAGAGAGAGAGAGAGAGAGAGAGAGAGTGTGATATTACACGCCTAGCAAAGCCAAGTATGTTTCATCCTGAACAAACACACGGTATGTTCTCCCGATCACACCGAGGCCCGATGGCTTTACCAGCATGACAGGCAGAGTCAGAGTCAGAGTCAGAGCCCTTGTGGATGAGGTGCCATCCACTCCAACAGCCCGCCCATTCGGAGCACCTCTAAAGCCTTCACACCCCCGACCCCCCCCGCCCCCTCGCGTCCCTCCTGACTTTCCATGTTCATAAAAATGGGGGGAAACTCTAACCAGCCATGGTTTTTTTTTGTGCTGGCTACAGAGAAAATGTTCACATTCCCTTTATATATACACGTTCAGCAGCTAACCCCCCGTATATAGATTAGATCATCATCATAGATCATTGGGCGGCAGTAGCTCAGGAGGTTGTCTGGCAACAGGAAGGTTGCTGGTTCGATCCCCGGGCTCCTCTGCTCCTCCTCCTAGCTAAGTGTCGAGGTGTCCCTGAGCAAGACACCACCTAACCCTAACTGCTCCTGACGTGTTGGTTGTTACCTTGCATGGTTGACACCGCCGTCGGTGTATGAATGGGTGAATGTGAGGCAATACTGTAAAGCACTTTGGATAAAAGTGATATATAAATACAATCCATTTACCATCTATGATTAGCCCCGCAATGATCATTTTTCGCTCCAATATTATTTGGATTTGATGAAATGATACCTCCTGCACAGATGTGCTCTTTAGCCATCTGGTGGACCTGACCGTTGTGTGGTCCATTGGAATCTTGGAATATTTTTTTGTCTTGGGTTGAGATTACAATTCCCAGCACGACTTTGCCTTGTACTGTACAGTACTTTTTTTTTTTTTGGCTTTCACTTTTGGAGCGTGCCGCGAGCAAGCAAAAGGCCTGGCCCGCTTCGAGTCCGCCGTCGTCCACTTAACGTCCCGGAAGCGCCCGGAACTCAACTTCAATCCTCAAGTGCCGTAAATCCCAAGTTTACTATATTAGCCCGACCGAAGCGAAGTGAGATTTACGGCCGTTGCATGACAATGGCGTGGAAAAAATAACCCTGTCGTGGGAACGTTTTTTAAAACAAGGGTTAACATTTCTGAGAGAGACGGCGAGAGCCAAGGATACTACGGACACACAGGCACATTCATCATCACCGCTGTGTGGACGTTCTAGCAGGCGTATGGCACGGCCCTACGGCAGCAGGGCCTACGCGCCGCGGCCAGTTAGCCTGACTTGTTCCACTCCCGTGTGCCTGGAAAACATTTGCTTTTTTTACTGTTACAGAGTCAAACAGTCACATACACATAAGGATCATTTTCCCCTAAATTTTTATTTAACGAGCGACTATATGCGTTTCATTTGAATATTATTATCCTCGGGTTAAGAAAGAGTCAAGATTCATGATTTCTTTATGGCCATATGCAACAAGTAATATAAGTACAACTGGAAATGCGTACTCCCCAGTCCCTCCTGCAGTATTCTTCTACACACTCTAAGCCATTAGTAAATCGTCCGTACTAAGTCCAGTTACAGTAAAGACGTTTTCTTCTGAACAGTATTTCTTATACCCATACATATTCAAAGAACTCTGAATCAATTACTAATAATAGTACGTAACTAAGTACGGTAAAAGTACTTAAAGATAAGTACTTTTTTAATCCTGAAGGAAATTCTTGAAAAGTGACAAGTAAAGTAATAATACTCTGGCTGTTGGTGCAAAAGTTTATTAAAAGTGTCCGCGTGCACTACAGTAATACTCTTATTGTAGCATAGAAATGGTAACTAGTAGATAGTTGTATCCGAGCGTGAATTGTATTCCTTTCAGACACCATGCAGGGTTGTAAGCGGGACTTAGCAGTTGGTTACGTTTAAGTAGTTTGGTGTTGTAACAGGGGTTATGTAACGTACTGTATGTATAGCTGCGCTTGTGGTTCACCACCACTGGCTCCAGTCAATTCCCTCCGATATTGTGTACATTGGCCGACAGAATATGTATTCTCTGGAAACTCTCAGAGAAACTCTCAGAGGGCTCAAGTCAGGGAGTCATGGTAGTAGTTACACATGCTGCTGCTGGGATAGCGGGTGGTCGGTTTCGGGCGAAGCAGTGCATTCTGGGGATGCTGTGGGCCCCACATGGTCGTCAGGCGGGCGGTAGTGTAAACAACAGTCAGGCGTGTTGTCGGGGTAATGGCGGCTGCAGTTATTAGCTCATAATGACAGAGATAAGGATCTGAGGTGTGTGTGTGTGTGTGTGTGTGTGTGTGTGTGTGTGTGTGTGTGTGTGTGTGTGTGTGTGTGTCTGTGTGTGCAAGCGTGTGCATGCAAATATCTGAGTTGCATCACACCATTGTTGTATCAATAGAGAGTTGTACTATAAATAGACATTTTGTGTGTAGGGGTGACGTGTGTTGGCTTGTGTGTGTGTGTGTGTGTGTGTGTGTGTGTTGTGTGTGTGTGTGTGTGTCGACACAACAAAAGGGTAATTACCTCCTCTGAATAGAGGTGAAAGGTCATTGAGATGATGGGGGAAAAATAAAGGTCCAACTAGCATAAAAAAAAAGGACTGTGAGCAGTTTTATTGTCTCTCGCTCACTCACTGTCTCTCTCTCTCACTCACACACACACACACACACACACACACATACACACACACATACACACGCACACACACAAACACACACACATATGTACACACACACATACACACTCACTCACTCACTCACTCACTCACTCAACTCAGGTGGCAGTTAAAGTTAGTTAGTTGGTTTTACCCAGAGACTCATTATTTCATCGCGTCTTTTTACAAACTGCGGGTGCCAGGAGACTGTGGTGGTGGTGAGGGGGTTTATAGTGGAACGCTTCTGGGTTCAAAGTAAACCCTAATGTCTGCAGTCCACCTTCAGGCATCCCTGAGCAAGACGCCTCACCCCTACCAGAAACCTGAAACCTGCTCCGTTCTTATCTTTATGTACCACAGTGATATATTGTTGTCTCTTATAACAAATGTACTCTTTGTAAGTCGCTTTGTATAAAAGTGTCTGCCAAATGTCAATGTAATGTAACTATACCTGATATTGATAGAAACGTCTTGGGTCTTGGGGTCAAGGGTTTGAGTCCAATTGGGGAGTTTGAACCCACGACCTGAAATTCCGGGACCGGACCGGACTGGATTTACAATTGACTTGACCCGTCCATATTTCTATGTATTAGGAAGGAATATAGCTTTTTACATCAGTCTGTGATCTAACTTTTGATGTTTCCTCCTTTCCAGGGACAGAGGGGTCACCCTGGACCCCCAGGGTTCCCCGGGGAACCTGTAAGTACCTTCTCTTGTCATATTTGAATTCATTTACATTACACCACCACATACGATTGTCATAACTGTGACTTCCTTCACACTCCATTCTCTTAATGTTAGTATTTTACAACTGTGTTTCTGCTCCGAATGATTTGACATTACTGAGGCTCTTAAGAATTAAACCCACCCATTCTAAAATCGCATTTTAAGGCTGACATGATTAGACAAGAAAAGTAACGGATTGGAATGAAACACACGAACAAAGGCTATGCTCATTTGCTTGTTAGCCCTGTCAGCCATGTGTGTAAACAGAAACAAGTCAGTTCATCTGGTTCTGTCTCGTCAGAGGTTCTTATCAGTGAGTCATCCTCCCTCTCGGCCCTCCGTCTGCCCCACATGCTCCAGAGATGACTCGCTTCACTGTTCTTTCCCACCAGTCCCATTTGCACATCTCTACGTTTTATTATATTATTTATATTATTTATTTATTATATGCATTTGATGTTTAAGGTGTGTAAGTTAGTGGCTACATTGTGAACGTATATGATGATAGATCCGTATGTGGACATGTACTGTATATACGCGAGCGTGTATACAGAGACTTGTGTGTGGATGTCAAGGGACCACGCCTGGCCCAACAGTGTGGAGTGTTGTGGAGGAGTAGTAAGTAGTCAGTGGTGATGATGGGAGACATCTGGACCAAGCGCTGTGCCATGGCAACCGTCCGCAGCATCCCAGAGAGAGAGAGAGAGAGAGAGAGAGAGAGAGAGAGACTAAATGAAGCAACAGAAGACAAAACCCAGCAGAGCTCAAAATTACAGCAGCTTTTGAGATTTGTTCTGTTTGTTTACTTCTACTAGCTTGCTTCCTTTGGACCTGTCTTCCATCATCAGTTTTATTATTTATTGTAAACCACCGTGCCTTGTTTTGGTATTGCTTTGACATTTTTTGTCTCTTTATAGTCCTTATTTGTAAATGTTTTCTTATGCTTAAAGGAGCTATGTGTAAAACCGCCACCAAGTGTTTAAAAAGGGTACTGCAGTCCAAAAATGCACAATATTGGAGAGACGAATCGAAACCCTGCGAAAGAGGCCGAGTGACAAAGAGGAGGTCTCTCCGTCACGTCCAGTCCCACTCCCCTTGTCTGCGTCTTCGTCAATGGCGCCCTTCTCGGTGTGTGTGTTTTATTTATTGCGTCCAGAAACACAGCAAAGCTAAGTTCTCTCTTTTCCTTGGAACAAGTGGGAGGAGCCTCGGGGGCTGCCTGGCCCGCTTGGCTCCACGTTCCAGATCCAGCAGAACTATTTTTGGTTTCTCTGTGCTGCTGTATGTCTCTCCGTGTTCGTGACCATCACCACCTCCACCACCACCGCCATCTCCATGGTGGCCCGTTGCCGCTGTTTCCAGTGGGTCTGCTGGTGTCCTCTCGTAGTGTAGTCTCGTACACGCTCTCTCTGTGTGTGTCAGTGTGTGTGTGTGTGTACCGGTGTGTTTCTCAGAGGAGCCAATGGAGTGGAACATTCTACCAACTCATCACACGCTGATGTCACAGGCACAAGGAGTTCCCTTCACCACCCCTTTCCCACCCTCCCCACCCCTCCTGCCACACCACCGCACCACCCACGCCGCACCACCACTGGAGATCAGAAGGGGGATTTTCCCTCTCTCTCTCTCTCTCTCTCTCTCTCTCTTCTCTTCTCTTTCTCTTTCTCTTTCTCTCTCTCTCTCTCTCTCACTGTGTGTCATGTCCTCCTAATCCAACCTCACCCAGAACCCCCACCACCAACCACCACCGCCACCACTGCCCTTCACCACTGTCCACTAGGACGGACACCCCCTTGTTTCCCACGGTGGTCCTCCTCCTCCTCCTCCTCCTCCTCCTCCTGGACGAGACCGCTGTCTCTCAATCATCGCTGTAGCAACAACACACGTGATGGAGTAATAGCCACAGGTGCTTGGCTCTCTGGTGTCCTGAGAAACGGGAACGGGTTGAGAGAGGAGTCGGGACCACTTCAAGAGCTCTGGACTGTTAGCCCAGCTAAACTAATTTTGCTTGACGTCCCGCAGTCTACGGTGTGTTTGTTATGATATCGTGGTGCGCAGCGGTGAATGAAAAAGGAAAAGAGAGAGAGGGAGAGAGAGAGAGAGAGAGAGAGAGAAGAGAGAGAGAGAGAGAGAGAGTTCGGTTGAAAACAGTCGGGGTCTGTTAAATCGGGAGTTACGCTGAACACACGCAGATACACACACATAGACAAACACGCATTCACACACGCATGCACACACACACACACACATGCATACACACACACACAGACACACACACACAC
>PIJE02000648.1:193647-211147 GCA_002895965.2 Coryphaenoides rupestris | reverse complement strand
TTCACTCTGGCGCTTGGCCCTCTGCCTTCTCTGCTTGCCATCTCCTCGTTCTACACATACAGCACACAGACACACATCACAGAGTTATCGGCCGTCGTTTCCTCCCCGCCGACAGCCTCCTTCGACCAGTTCCTGCGCCCTGCACACCCCTTCACCCGCGTATCCTCCCTTTCCTCTCCCTTCCCCCCTCGCCTCCCCACATCTCCACGTGGGCGCCGTCTGCCGTGCTCCTGGTCGCTCTTCTGCCCCTTCACTCGGTCTTTTGTTTCTGGCCGCCCCGCCTTGCCCTCCTTGCCGCCCCTCCGCTTGTTATTTCCCCCCCTCGCCCCAGCCCCCAGGCCGCGCTTTCCCCGGTTGTTTTTTCCCCGGGGCTTTAGGCTCCGCTTCTGCCAAGCTGTGCGGGGCCCGGCGCCGGTTGCACGGCGCCTGCCACCCCGCTGGTCGTCGCCGCCCGGCCGCTTTGCCCCCCCCCCTTCCGCCTCTCTGTTTGGGTTTTTCGCTCGCTGGGTGGTGGACTCCTGCCATTCCTTCAGCCGTTCATTGCTGAAGGTCGCTGTGGCCCCGGACGGCCTGTGTTCTGGTCCTAGGATGCTTTCGTCCCCGCCCTTTTGTTCTCGGCGTTGCGCCGGTTGTTTCCTGGCCGCTGCCCTTTTTGTTTGCTTCTTTCGGCCCCTTATTCCTTTTATCGCCTGCCCTCTGTCCCCATGTGTGGCCCTGTCGTGCTCCCCCAGCCCTGGGTCCTCGGCTCTCCTCTCGGATACATCTCTCTTTCCTTTGTGTTTGGCGTTTACTGCCTCCTCTCCGTTGGGCGCGGCCCTCCCCGTTCACACCCTGAGGTTCCCCGTGGGTCCACCTCATCTCCTTATGTGCCCGGGCGCCGGTCCTGTTTTTCCGCCGCCCTGCCAGCTCCGCCGCCATCGCCTTCTCTCTCACGGCCCCTTGGATTTGCCTTTTGCTTGCACGTCGCCTCTGGAATGCCTTCTGGCCTGCTCCACTGCCCCTGCTGCTTCCGTGCCGCCTCGGTCGCGCGTCACTTTCTCCCTCTGCGCGTCCCGCGGCCGTCCCTTTGCCTTTCGCCGGCCCCTCGCCGCCCCCCTGCGTGTACCCGTCGGGTTTTGTCTACCCCTGTTCGTCGTCTTGACGTCCCCCTCCGCGGCGGCCCCCGCTGTGTGGCTCCCTGTCGCCGCCCAGCGCCCAGGGCCACTGGCGCCCGTCGCGGTTGTTTTGTGCCGCCGTTCGGCCCTCGCCTCCCGGCGCGTTTTTTGTTTTTTTTGCTTTTTCTCTCCGTCTGTTCACACGCACCTCCTTTCCCGCCGCCCCCCCGGGCGGCGGCGCCCGCCTTCTGTCCCGCGGCCCTGTTGTTTCCCCGCTCCTCTCTCGCTCCCTCTCTCTCCTCTTCTCCTCCTCTCCTTCTCTCTCCTCTCTCCTCTCTCTCTCCTCTTCTCTCTCCTTCTCTCCCTCCTCCTCTCTCCTCTCCTCTCTCTCCTCCTCTCTCCTCTCTCCTCTCCTCTCTCCTCTCCTCTCCTCTCTCCTCCTCCTCTCTCTCTCCTCCTCCCTCTCTCCCTCCTCTCCCTCTCCTGCCTCTGCCTGCGATGCTGGTCTGTGCAATGTGTCCGTGATCCAAAAGGAGCCTTCGGGACGGAGAGCGCCGGTGATGCTAATAGGCCCCCGGTGCTGACTGTGTGTGTGCTGCTTGTGCGCTGGCCAAGCACGTATCGACTTAGCGGTGACTCATCCCCCCGCCACCAGCGGCGTTCTGAGGAACGACGCGATGCGGTGCCAGTAAAACACATACATCTGGCGGGTTTTTTTTTCTTCTACAACTCCCGGCTTCACTGTGTTGGTTGTTACCTCTGGTACCTCACAGCCTCTCCTTATGTGCGTGTGTGTTGGTGTGTGTGTTGTGTGTGTGTGTGTGTGGGGGTGTGTGTGTGTGTGTGTTCGCGCACACATGACCAGTCACACACTGTTCCTGCCCACTGGGCCCGTGTGCCTACCCTCCCGTGCCCTCCCACAGCCCGTGGGACATACACACACACAGCCCGCTGTTCCGCGGTGGGCCCGCCTCCCGCCTGCTTGCCTCTCCCTCTCTCCCCTGGGGTGGCCCTCCCCTTGCTGCTGTCCCGCCGGTCGGCCCCTGCCCCTTTTCTGTCCCGGCATGCAGGTGTGGCGGTAATGCTCCCCCCCGGCCCCCCCCCCCCACCCCCCCTGGAGTTGATTGTTCTCTCTTTCCACCTCACCCCGGCCCTTTGGCCTCCTCGCCTCCGGATGCTCGCCTCCGGCCTTCCCCCCTGGCCTCCGCGGGTGTTGCGTGCGCTCCGCTTCCGCTCGGATCTGTCCCGCGTCTTTCTGTTACCTGCGGGGCAGGCCTCTCGCGGCCGCTGCGATCGTTCGTTGTCCTCGACCGCCTCCTCCGGCGCTCCTGGCCGGCCTCCCGTGGCTGGGGGGTCCCCCGTGCGGGGACATGGAGCCCCCCCCCTTCCCTTTACCTTCTCCCGGGCTTCCGGGCTGGTTCCTCTTCCCCTCGCGCCGCCGTTCGCGCCTGCCGTGCTGGCCGGTTGGTCTGCTGCTGGTTCACTACGTGTCGCCCGCCCCGATTCCCGCTCCGCCCCGTCCTATCGCTCGCTGGCTTTCCGAATTGGTCCCCGGTAATGTCTCGTGCCTTCTCTGTGCTCCTAGTCGTGGTCATGTGTGTTCCTCGTCTCTGGCTGTTCGCCCCCTCATCGCTTCTTCATGGTGTTTTTTGTCATTTACTTCCAAATGATCAATATCGGAAAGGACAAATCGAATTGTGCATATATGATGTGTTCATACGTTGGATGTGTTTTTTGTGGTTATTTTAGTGATAATAGATGATAGTAATGTACCCGCTAACGACAAACATTGCACAACAATCAATCAATCAATCAATCAATATGCTTCTAAAGGTTTATCTATAAAGTATGTTGAGACAAAACTTTACCGGCCTACCCATCTTCCCCCTCGTCCCTGGTTCCCCGGGAGCACCCTAAAACGCACACACACACACAGAGACAGTGCAAAGGGGAAGGGGAAAAAAATCAATTAATATACTCACACACACACACACACACACACACACACACATACACACACACACACACACACACACACACACACACACACACACACACACACACACACACACACACACACACACACACACACACACACACATACACACACACACACATAACACACATACACACACACACAACACACACACACACACACACACACACAAACACACACACTGCCCCCTCTCATAAGCTCAGATGAACACTGAGCCACTCTTCTACGTATGTTTGTTTAAAAAGAGCCAATAACTCCAGAAACCGGCTTGTTCACCCTCTCTCTTCATCTCTCGCTCTTTCTCCTCTCTCCTCTCTCCCCCCTCACCTCTCTCCTCCTCTTCTCTCTCCTCCTCCTCCTCCTCCTCCTCCTCCTCCTCCTCTCCTCTCTGACTAGGGGGATCTGGGAGCCCCTGGGCCCAGTGGAGTTACAGGACTTATTGTGAGTAATATTCCCCACAACTCTCTCTCTCTCTCTCTCTCTCTCTCTCTCTCAATGTGTGTGTCTGTGTGTGTGTGTGTGTGTTAAAATGTGCGGTGTACATCTGTGTGTTCATCTTCTCACGTCGCTATTAGCGGCCGTCACAAATGTGGCCAATAGCTGAAAAGCTAGTCGGTTTAGTTTCGCGTTCCTATGCTCTCTGTTTTCGTAATCATGTGCAGAATATTACTGTGACTGTGTTCTCATTAACTCCACACCCGTCCAGAGGTGCCATAAATAATAGCGAAGTGCTCTTGATTGATTCACTTTTACCTATTTAAACCATCCATCACCGGAATGTATTAGAGTTGCATTAAAAAGATTTACGGCAGGTTGAACTAGTTCGCAAACATCTCGTAACACAAAACTAAAATAACAAAAATCGCGTGTGAATCCGTCCTGGTGACTTCATACACTAACCTCAGCTGTCCCCGAACGTAACATACCAGCTATGTTTCTCCCCATACCAGCAAGACAACACACAACACAGATACACACAAACACAAAGTTTATCTTTTTAAGCCTCCGATGGGACAGCGTCGTTGATGATTGATTGAGCAACGGGGTTAGACGCATAAGCCCCTCCTGCCCCGTTCTGTCATCTTAGCCCTAAATCGACCCCCTGGCCACCGAGCAGACACATAATTACGTTGTGTAATTACACGTGTGTGTCCCCCCACACCCACCCCTGCGGCGTTCCGTCTTCACCCAGCCCCTCCGATGCTCTATTCTGGGCCACCAGCGGCGGCGGAGGCTGGCCTGTAATTGGGGCCCTTTCTGCGGAGGACTGTGTGATTACAGCTCCACCCCGACGAGAGCTTTCGGCGTCCGATTTGTCAAGCGTCACCGACCGTCGGCCCCCGCTGTCGCCACACCCAGACAAAAGACGAGACGACATTGTTTGCTTTGTTTTGTTTGTTTAACTCACTACCGAAGTGCGCGTCGAAACGATTTCCGTCCTTTATTGTTTGTTTGTGTCGCGATTTCGTGCACTGCTGGCCGTCACTTTCTGTTTTCGAGTTATTTGACAATCGCAAGTGTCTGCAGACCCGAAAGAGTCAAATCTGTCTCGCCACAACTCAAACAACCCCAATTGATTTCTCCTCTAAATCGATTCAGCCTGTGGAGAGGTCACGCGTTGTTTTGCCGGGAAGGGGTGAGGCCTGAGGGGGACTGGGGACACACCATTCCATTTACTTCTAAAGGGATTCAGGGATGGTTTCTCTCTCACGGCTAGCCCGCCGTTAGCCCGCAGTGATGGAAGACCACTACTGTTAATACTGTAGACAGACCAGTCACAGCACGCACTCTTGGTCTTTTTTCGTATTTTTTTTATGATCATACTTCATGCATTTCAAAGTGACTTTGAACAAACGTGACGGCTGCAGATGTGTCGACTAGAGCGAGGCGCTGCAGTGCAACGCAGCTTTTTTAATAAAAAACAACAACAACAACAACAACAACAACAACAACAAGCAACAACAACAAAAACAACAACAACAACACACTATAATCGGGAATATTGTGAGTGCCGTCCGCGGTCTACTGCCTCTGCTTTTTGTCCAAGAGGTAGCCAACAAACATGATTTTACTTATATCCCTGCCTAGAGACGGAGGCCACACCGAGGGGTCTGTCATATTGACTGTATATTCTATTTAATATCACATGCAGAGGGATGACCTAGCGAGGACACAGTGAAGAAGTATCCGATATCGATACCGATATATCTAGTGAGTTCGATGTATGAGGTGATGCGAGGGAGATATGGTGTTGGTAATTCATTTAGTCTTGGTTATTATATAGATAGATGAATAATTGTACCCGGCGCAACGGCAAACATTTTGCACAAACAATTCAATCAAGCAATTCAATTCCCAATATTGGCTTTTCTAAAAAAGTTTTATTCCTTAAAGTCCAAACAGCAAGGAATGTGAAGGAAACAAAACTGGTCTCGGGAGCAACAGACACCGAGACACCGATGTTTCTGTTCTGCCCTTTCTCTCGCCTCTGCTTTTCTCACCCTTAGTGTGCGTCAACCTACAGTAAGATGACTATCTCTTCACACATAGACTCCAATATAACCCGGGCACCCACACAAAACACACAGAGGACCCCAATGCAGGGAAGGGTAAAATAAACGAACATCACTAAGTAAGAGCAATAAATACCGCTTTGACTGGCCCCCAACGCAATTCACAACTGGAAGACACAAGGACAGAGCGAGTGTACCCACACCGGAGCCAGAGATGCAATACGCACTGTCGACATAGAATCGACGCTAGCAGCCACCACAGCTACTGTGACCCTAATCTATATCTCGGTAGAGTGGCTATATAGAATCTAATATCGCACGTACCTGCATGCTCGGTGCGGACGTGCCAGACCCTACTCCCAGCTCCTCCGAGGCCCTCGCTCAAGCTAGGTGGGCAAGAGCCACTGCTCCCCAAACTGGTTTATAACATATATCTACGTGCTCCTATATTGGCGCAATATGAGCTTAATTACACACTGCGCACAATCTACTATCGTCGCTCCGTGTCTTTCCTATAATTTTAATGTCTCTACTTTAATTCTTTATAATATATATATTAATGGCTCCTATTATACCGCCAGGTGTGAGCAAAAACCAGTTGGAATGGCTAATCACACTCACACCTGGTGGTATAATATGTCTCCTTTAATTCTTATATTGTCTATATTTTTATATACACTCATGTAGCAGTGGATGGATGGTTGATCAAAGTGGCTTTTCCAGGGCTCTCCCAACATCGGGAGACACAGGAAGGTTTGAATAATCTGGTTTCTTGCAGAGTTTGTAGTTGAATGTGGACAGAGCAGGTGGAACAAATGCTAGCATGCTAGCGCTCTCCTGAGTGTGTGTGTGTGTGGTGATGGCTGGTTTAACCTGTGGGCCTTGATCAGTCGATGCACCAAACGACTCCAAGGGCCAGGTGAGGCAGCCACCAAGCACACACACTCAACTTCACAAACGGTCTTGTGAACCCTCTCCTCTTCCACTGCTCGTCTGAGGAGACGTAAACAAGGATCTTGCTATGTCTCTTTTGTCCTCCCGCGTGAAGGAAGCAGATAATCTAATAAAAACCTCTGAATGTGTGTGTGTGTGCGTGACTCCCTTGTTCCATCGTACCTATGTGGCTTCGGTAAAGACGATCTAAACACGTCATCGGTTGCGGAGAACCCCCACATGCGCACGCTGTCAGTCTCCGTGTCACGTGACGTCCCGCCCCCCCCCCCCCCCCCCCCCCCCCCCCCCTCCCTCCTCTCTTCCTCTCTCGCTCCCTCCCTCTCTCTCTCTCGGTGTGTCTGTGATTGTGTGTGCATGTCATGTGGGTGTGGGTGTGTGTGTGGGACCCTTAGCAGGCCCCCAGGTTTGGCCCGGCCCCTGGCTCATGACTGTCTGCTGTGTGTGTGTGTGTGTGGTGTGTGTGTGTGTGCTGTGTGTGTTGTGTTTGTGTGTGTGCATGTGTGTGTGTATGTGTGTGTGTGTGTGTGTGTGTGTGTGTGTGTGTGTGTGTGTGTGTGTAGTGTGTGTGTGTGTGTATGTGTGTGTGTGTGTGTGTGTGTGTGTGTGTGTGTGTGTGTGTGTGTGTGTGTGTGTGGAGAACTGTCCACAGCGGAGTGTCCAGCTCTCCAGGCCATAGGAGGAAGTGAAAGTTACACATGCAGCCGAGAGGGAGAGAGAGCGGGCGTGGGGGAGGGGGGGGGGGGGTGGTCCAACCGAGGGTGATTGCTCTGGGACACACAGAGAGGTCTGTTGTCCCCCTACCCACCCCCCCACCACCCAACCCCCCCCCCACCCCCACACACCACCTACCCCTCCCCACGGCTCTGCTCCACCACAGGCCATGTCTATTTCCTCCACCTAGCTTAAAGGGCAGATAAAAGACCCACTTTTCCACTAAAACCCTCTTCCTCCCCCCCCCCCCCCCCCCCCCCCCGGTTTTTTTTTAAGCACAGCAAAAGGCGAAAGAAGATGCTAATCCGTCTACAGATAGCATCCTGTGCTAGCCTCAGCTCATAAGGAGAATGGAGGTCTATACAGTGGGCATACTACTACTACTACTACTTGACTAGATGTAAATACCTTGTAGAGGACAGCATTCTACATTATTCTGAAGCTCAACGTGGAATAGCCAGCAGAATGGGCTGTAACTCCAATACTTATAGTGACTTTAAAGCCATTGTAAAGTCCACGGAGTCTGAGGCACATCGATGGCGGCAAATGTTTTAATTCTGATTGATTTGTCTTGATGTGAGTTTTTCTGTTTCATGTCTGAAACTATTGGCCAGGTCTCACTTGTGGAAGAGATTAGCATCTCACGGGACCGACCTGGTTCAATAAAGGTTGAATAAAAAAATGTAATAATGTCTGACATGTTGGGTAAAATGCTGGGATGATGGGTTGGGAGAGCTTGAGCTGTTTCACTAACACTTCTATGCAACGCGTGATTATGTCCATGAGGTGTTTCTCCTTAACCATGAATTCACTGTGTGCTTATGGAGATATTTCTTCATGGTTAAGTGCTGTAAAATGCTCAGATCAATTGATCTGTGCGTAGGGACATGTCATGTTATAGAGTCATTAGTCTGAACAATGAGGGATAGTTAACGCCAGCAAATGTCATTATGTAATTTGTTGTTGTTTGATGATCACTGACTAAATGTGTGTCTATGTGTGTAGGTGTGTGTGCACACGTGGTTGTGGTTGTGTGTGTGTGTGTACAAGGTTGGGTGTGTGTGCGTGAATGTGTGTGTGTGTGTGACTGTGTGTGTGTGTGTGTGTGTGTGTGTGTGTGTGTGTGTGTGTGTGTGTGTGTGTGTGTGTGTGTGTGTGTGTGTGGTGTGTGTGTGTGGTCTGTGTTGGTGTGTGTGTGTGTGTGTGTATGCATCACACACACACACACACACACACACACACACACACACACACACACACACACACACACACACACACAAACACACACACTGCCCCCTCTCATAAGCTCAGATGAACACTGAGCCACTCTTCTACGTATGTTTGTTTAAAAAGAGCCAATACTGCCAGGAAACCGGCTTGTTCACCCTCTCTCTTCATCTCTCGCTCTTTTCTCCTCTCTCCTCTCTCCCCCCTCACCTCTCTCCTCTCTCTTCCTCTCTCCTCCTTCCTCCTCCTCCTCCTCCTCTTCCTCTCCCTCTAGACTAGGGGATCTGGGAGCCCCTGGGGTCCCAGTGGGAGTTACAGGGACTTATTGTGAGTAATTATTTCCCCACTAGAACTCTCTCTCTCTCTCTCTTCTCTCTCTCTCTCTCCCTCTCTTCAATGTGTGTGTGTGTGGTTAAAATGTGCGGTGTACATCTGTGTTGTTCATCTTCTCACGTCGCTTATTAGCGACCGTCACAAATGTGGCCAATACGCTGGAAAAGCCTAGGTCGGTTTAAGTTTCGCGTTCCTGAATGCCCTCTGTTTTTCATAATAAGATGTGCAAATATTATTGTGACTGTGTTCTCATTAACTCCACACCCGTCCAGAGGTGCCGATAAATAATAGCGAAGTGCTCTTGATGATTCACTTTTACCTATTAAACCATCCATCACCGGAATGTATTAGAGTTGCATTAAAAAGATTTACGGCAGATTGAACTCGTTCGCAAACATCTCGTAACACAAAACTAAAATAACAAAATCGCGTGTGAATCCGTCCTGGTGACTTCATACACTAACCTCAGCTGTTCCCGAACGTAACATACCAGCTATGTTTCTCCCCATACCAGCAAGACAACAACACACAACACAGATACACAACAAATACAAAGTTTATCTTTTAAGCCTCCGATGGGACAGCGTCGTTGATGATTGATTGAGCAACGGGGTTAGACGGCATAAGCCCCTCCTGCCCCGTTCTGTCATCTTAGCCCTAAATCGACCCCCTGGCCACCGAGCAGACACATAATTACGTTGTGTAATTACACATGTGTGTCCCCCCACACCCCACCCCTGCGGCGTTCCGTCTTCACCCAGCCCCTCCGATGCTCTATTCTGGGCCACCAGCGGCGGCGGAGGCTGGCCTGTAATTGGGGGCCCTTTCTGCGGAGGACTGTGTGATTACAGCTCCACCCCGACGAGCGCTTTCGGCGTCCGATTTGTCAAGCGTCACCGACCGTCGGCCCCCGCTGTCGCCACACCCAGACAAAAGACGAGACGACATTGTTTGCTTTGTTTTGTTTGTTTAACTCACTACCGAAGTGCGCGAATCGAAGCGATTTCCGTCCTTTATTGTTTGTTTGTGTCGCGATTTCGTGCACTGCTGGCCGTCACTTTCTGTTTTCGAGTTATTTGACAATCACAAGTGTCTGCAGACCCGAAAGAGTCAAATCTGTCTCGCCACAACTCAAACAACCCCAATTGATTTCTCCTCTAAATCGATTCAGCCTGTGGAGAGGTCACGCGTTGTTTTGCCGGGAAGGGGTGAGGTAACGTCAGTGTCTCTTGGTCTTTTTCGTATTTTTTTTATGATCATACTTCATGCATTTCAAAGTGACTTTGAACAAACGTGACGGCTGCAGATGTGTCGACTAGAGCGAGGCGCTGCAGTGCAACGCAGCTTTTTTAATAAAAAACAACAACAACAACAACAACAACAACAACAAGGCTTTTCCTGGTCGCATGGGGTGGCACGGTGCTTGTCCAAGAGAGGAACAAACATGTTTACTGCTGGACGCCACTCCGGGGGTCTGTCTTTGCTTCTTTACACAGCGAGGGATGCCTGCGGGCGTGGAAGTACACGACTAAGTGTGAGGGGCAGGAATGGGAACAACGGCAGCAGCAACAGCGGCAGCAACAAACGGAAGTGTCTGTCTGCTTTCTGCCTCTCTCTTTCACTGTCCGTCAACCTACAGTAGATATTTAAAGGGCTCCTATTATACCGCCAGGTGTGAGCAAAAACCGGTTGGAATGGCCCCCCACTTGACACCACAAGTGGGAGTGTCCCCCCCAGATGCATGCTGGATAGATCAGCCTACCAGTTGCTACAGTCCACTGGGTAGGCTGCTAGGCTGATCTATCCAGCATACATCTGGGGGGACACTCCCACCTGTGATGTCAAGTGGGGGGCCATTCCAACTGGTTTTTGAAACGGCTTGGAATGGCTAATCACACTCACACCTGGTGGTATAATATGTCTCCTTTAATTCTTATATTGTCTATATTTTTATATACACTCATGTAGCAGTGGATGGATGGTTGATCAAAGTGGCTTTTCCAGGGCTCTCCCAACATCGGGAGACACAGGAAGGTTTGAATAATCTGGTTTCTTGCAGAGTTTGTAGTTGAATGTGGACAGAGCAGGTGGAACAAATGCTAGCATGCTAGCGCTCTCCTGAGTGTGTGTGTGTGTGTGTGGTGATGGCTGGTTTAACCTGTGGGCTTTGATCAGTCGATGCACCAAAGGACTCCAAGGGCCAGGTGAGGCAGCCACCAAGCACACACACTCGACAACTAGTATTGATAGTAGGCTTGAAAAAATGCATTTTGCAATTGATCTGTTCGTTATATTCATTGACTGAACCTGGGCATCGGCAATCAAATCTACATTCAAATCTGCAGTCACGCTACGTTTATTGCTAACTACTAGCCACTCTTCTTCTTTCAACTTCACAAACGGTCTTGTGAACCTCTCCTCTTCCACTGCTCGTCTGAGGAGACGTAAACAAGGATCTTGCTATGTCTCTTTTGTCCTCCCGCGTGAAGGAAGCAGATAATCTAATAAAAACCTCTGAATGTGTGTTGTGTGCCGTACTCCCTTGTTCCATCGCTACCTATTGGCTTTCGTTATGTAAAGACGATCTAAACACGTCATCGGTTTGCGGAGAACCCCCGCCCCCCCCCCCCCCTTTCAACAGACGGCCGAGGTGGGCGCCTTCATTTCATGCAGAGCATGCATCGCATTAGGATGAAATCTACTCCAGAGACTTGGCCCCGGTTTCCTTTTTTGTTTTGGAGCCATTCCTGGTATTCCCAAATGTGATTGTTGGTTGTTATGTGTTACGTACATTGTGTGCAGTATCAAATGTATTGAAGAGTCCGGAGGGATGGAAACAGGAAAGCCATGATCTTTTCAATATAGCGTGCTTGTGTGTGTGTGTGTGTGTGTGTGTGTGTGTGTGTGTGTGTGTGTCAGTGTGTGTGTGTGTGTGTGTGTGTATTTAGTGTGTGTTTAGTGTGCGTGGCACTAGTTAAACGGTTGTTGTTTTTCTCCTTTAATTTCGGTGTCAGGGTGATATGGGACCGTTTGGAGAGATGGGCCTTCCCGGACCGAATGGACTGAAGGTAGTGAGCTAATATAAAAGAGATTTGGTGCCATCCAACAATGTTCTTCACATTGCATTGCAGACAGAGATCCTCCAGAAACTATACCAGAAAACGTTCATGCTGTGACAAGTAAATGAGTGCTTGTTTGACTTGGAGGAAGTAGTTGTCGAAGCTGCAAATCTCAAGCAGAGCCAATGAGCAATTTTTGGGGGCACGGGGAGAGATCTGTCAGTCCCTGTGCACATAGAGTGGGACATTCAGTTTGCTGAGGACTCACTAATTAACCTTTGGAAGCCTGACATTGAAGTCAGTGTTTAAGATCCGGGGTTGTTTTTCTTCTTTCATTCTAACTGTATGTTGTTGTCTTTTTTTTTCCCCAGGGGGTGCCAGGAAACCCGGGCGAACCAGGACTGAAAGGTGATAAGGTGATCTGAATATTCCAGTTATTGGCCTGTACTGTACTCACGCAGCATATCATGGAAACACACGCTCCTTTTGCCTTCCTCTTAACCCCCGGTCCTCAGACGTTTGTCGCACAGTCCCGCGGGCCTAGCGTACCGCTAAGCCCTCCCGTTACATTTGACTAAGATTAGGCTTCCACCGCAGTGTAATCAATGCAAGCCATTGTGCAGTAGTTATTGGGCTGAGTTTACAGAGTTTTTTTTAACGTCGCGTCCACAGGGAACTCATCTGTTGAACACTTGCTTACTTAGTTGCCGCAAATCCCTTCCCACGGCCAGATGAGAATCATTTGAAGGGGCTGCCTCATGTCCTCACCATAATTGGTCCTGTCAGGCACTGCTGACGGATAGCTGTGTGTTAATGGTGGTGTGTGAAGTGTTTGTAATACATATTGTCTGTTCAAACAGCTGAATATGATGACTGGCGCAAGAGTGTAACCATGTCTCCTGTGTTTTTCTGGTTTCCCTCTTCTCCCTCTGGCCCTCTGTCCTTTCTCTTCATCTTCCTACACTTCACTTTTTCCTCCTCTGTCCATCTCTCTCTCCGTCTCTCTCCCCACATCAGGGTGAACTTGGGATTCCCGGACACCAGGGAGAGATCGGGTTCCGGGGAGACAAGGTATGACGCCACGTCCGTCCAATGACAAATGTACATAAGAGAGTTACACACACACACACACACACACACACAGACACACAACAACACCTTCAGGCCTCCGTCTATGTCTGGCCGCCTTCCTCCCCCGCAGTAAAAAGGAAGGGAAGTGATTTCGAGTCAAACGTTTGAGACAATTTTAACAGCCTCCCGAAAGCTCCCAACACTAACCCTCAATTTACTCGGGACTTGATGAAAGGGGTACGGCCGGTGTAATTCTATGTTTTTCCCCGCTATCGCCGTCGTTCCACATAAAAGTAAATCAAAGACGGCAAGGGTTTCTTAACCCGGCACCGCTGCAGCATGCAGTGTTGTCCGTGCGGTGATCGCCAAACACATGCTTACCTTGGGTGGTGTAGACCTCCAGGGTTATCCCAGAATACCCCAGCGTGTCTCTGAGGGCTGCATGTATCTCTGACTGTATTTTTGAAGCAACAATGGGAGTCAGCAGTGGAAGGAGTATGTGGCGCCAAACGGTTGAGCCCTGTCTGTATGGCAATGGTGCGCAGGAGAAAAGCATGATGGCTGTCCGATCTCCTTTCAGTGCGGACGTCGTTGTGCAATGTGAAAGATAGAGATTTGCAGGCCTTGCTGGTCTTCTCCTTGACGGGACTGTTCCTTCACGGGGGAATAAAAAACATGCATTCAGTAGTTTCCAACTCATGGAGATGTTGTTTTGAACATTTTTCAACAACTTTTGCCCACCGTTTTGGCGCATTTGTTTTGATCGGAATCGTATTGGATTAGACCGACGCGGTGACGTTGACGTGGTGCGAGCTGTCAGATCTTATGCAGAACCTTCTGTGTCTCACAGGGCGTCCAGGGACCACCAGGGTTGCCAGGTGTACGGGGGAAACCTGGACTTCAGGTGAGCAGTAAAAACACCTCTGTTCAGAAATCAAAAAGTCACAGCTAAGCAAAAAAAAGGTGCTATTACTTTATTGCTTAGCTGTGACATTGTGATTCCCCCAAATAAGAGGAAAATATTGATAATGGTATCAATAAAGACTCCGCAGAGTGAGAAAGTTCAGGATCAACCCCCTTAACTTGTTTTCTCCTCCAGGGTAAAATCGGAGAGAGGGGCCCCGACGGCATTGCTGGCCCCCCAGGGGCCGAGGTCAGTAAATGCACCACATGACACACACCATTAAGAAGTGGACGCTACAACCACACATGGCTCCTTTGACCCTAGTGTCTTATTGGTGTTGCTGTTGTCGTTGTCCTTGTTGTTGTTGTTGTTGACGACAGGGTTTCCCTGGAGACATGGGACCACCGGGAGAGAACGGCCTTGAGGGAGAAAAGGTGAGCCATGCCCACTACTCTATAGAAACATTCTTTTTAGTCACGTTTCCTGCCATTTTTATCATTTTTTTAAACAACATGATATTCCATTCCTAATCCAGGGAAAGCTGGGTCTCCGAGGTCTGCCAGGTCCCAGGGGGGTCCCGGGGTTAGAGGTGCGTCTTACAACACTCGCACCCCCTCGCTTCAACAGCAGATGCACACAAATAATCTATTCTTCATTCATAACGGATTCTCCGCTTTAAAACAGAACATGAGTAATAGCCATGACATCATCATCATCATCATGATCCTCATCATGTCCTTATGGTCGTCTTTAGGGAGACGAAGGACAACTCGGACCACCGGGGCTAACGGGACTGGAGGTGAGTCTGTTGTTGTGGTCCGTTGCACACCTGATGTTGCTCAGGCCTCCATAAAGGTACATATTAGAGGGATCAATTGCCCTGGGTCTGTTTGTGATTTGTCCCGAGTCTTAACTCTTCTAATGAGTCGACGCTCGCTGCCCCCGAGCGCTGCATGTGGAGGAACAGCGCGTCCGCGGTTCTGGCTGGTGGTTAGCGAGGCTTTCAAGGAAAGACGCTGTGTGTGCACTGTGTGTGTGTTTATTTGTTTGTGGTGCTGTGTGTGCTGTGTGTGTGTGTGTGTGTGTGTGTGTGTGTGTGTGTGTGTGTGTGTGTGTGTGTGTGTGTGTGTGTGTGTGTGTGTGTGTGTGTGTGTGTGTGTGTGCGCACACATGCGTGTCCATGAGTAGTTGCACGTGTGCAAGTAGTCAAGCAAGAGTTTGATTGCCTATTTGGTTGTAGAACACCGCCCCCCCCCCAAAAAAAAAATGTGTATATGCTTTTAAGAAGTTCCTCGATCATCATCTCGGAGCACCAGCAGCTGACGCTGTCCAGACAGATCTGGCCCCTTGCAGCAAAGAGCAACGTTAAGTAAGAGTTAGAGAGACTTGGTGAAATGTAGAGAGAGAGGGAGAGAGAGCTTGGAGGAGAGAGAGTCAGAGAGGGAGAGGAAAGAGAGATACAACCAAACAAAAGAGAAGAAAGGGGCTAACACTTAGTACATGGAAACATGTAACAGGAACCTGAGTCCACTCGATGCTTTGCGGTGTGTCGAGCAAATCCACAGTCATCTGGAAAGCGTGGTGGTGAGCTGAGCGAACGGAAAGCTGGCTTCTTCTGCCTCTCGCTGGGGGGGGGGGGCGAGGGGACACTTATGTAACCCCGACAGAATATCATGACAGGAGAGGAAGCCGTCTCAAACACTGCTAATGTTAAAACAAGCTCTTGTGCAATTTCCTCCTTCTTTTCCGGGAACAGCTGAGCGCCACTGTTGAATGTTTAAAGCATTGTTTAATTGCTGAATCAGGCATCTGAAAATTGCGTTTCCCGCCCCACGTCGAGTCCATCCGAGTGGCTGTGAAGTTAGTTCCCCCAAATGTGGCAGGGGGGGGGGGGGGGTTGTGGTGGTGGCGGTTTTCTGCGACGTCCGCCACGCAGCCGTGCGAGCGCCTCGCCTCGTGAATGTGCTCTGTTATCGCAATCGTGGAATGGAAGACATGCAAGCTTACATAGCTTTTAGATTTACTCTGATCACTTCCAAACATATCATTCCATAAATAGTAGCGTTAGCATGAAGGGGGGCAAACAAACGGCGACGGAACCTGCTCGCACTGTCCTTCGGATCATTATTGCTCCGTGATGATCTTAGTGTTGACTTTTGGCTGAAGTTCCGCCAACTGTAACTCCTGCTCTACAACAACATTCACCCGAACTCTCTGGCCAAACTGGCCCACGTGTCTAGCGGGGGAGAAGTGGGGGTAGCTTTCACAGACTGTTATCCAACAGTCCCTTCAGAGTACTACCGTCGTCTCCCCTTGTAGCTGACTGCTAGACCTATGTCCCCTGATTGTCTCCAGGTTTGACGTCGAGCAGCCCAGTCAGCCGCCTCATCTTTTGATTTCCCCGTTGCTCTCCTTGCCGGTGATGCTTCTCGTGTATAAGTGGGGCTCTTTGTTCTAATTTTCCCTGGATGTGGTCGGCTTCCTGGATGGAATAAGTGGTGAACAGAACTAAAACATAAATCTGGGGATAACGAATCACAAAAACACATTCTTGTGGTCCCAGCCCCCCCTCACCCCCCTCAGAGAAACAAGTTTAAATAAATATTTCAACAAAGTCATAAAATGTTTGCCTCGGCGCGACGAGAAACGTTGCGGAAGAAGTCTTCGTAGCCCAGCTTTCCTCAAAAGTAGTTTTTTGGTCGTTAAAGGCCATTGGTCCTGTGGTCTTGGAATTCGACTCTATTAACCCTGAGTGTGGCTGCCGCAGGAAACATCCCTGGTAGGCCCGGGTTAAGCCAGTCGGTTGGCCTGTTGCTCGTACAGCCAACAACTCCAATGTAACTTAAGCCGCGCACGAGAACCCATGTCCATACCTGCATCGTGTCAAATAAAATTACAGCTACAACACTAACGTTAATAAAGCTGTCCCAATATAGTGTCTGGGGCCATACGCCTTTTTGAGATTTATGAAACACCTTTTCAAAGACCTTTTTAAGATTCATGGAACAGGCTCTGAAAGATTCGTGAGATTTATGAAACACATTTTGTAAAAAGGTCTTTTGAGATTTCTGAAGCACGGTTTTTCAAGATATGTTTGTTTTGGCTGTGCTTTCAGGGCAGAATGGGGAGAAAGGGTTTTCCTGGCAAGATCGGCGAAGAAGGAGTTAAAGTAAGGATAGCGTACGCGGCGTTCACTTATTGAAATCATTTAATCTATCAATCAACCGCTTGCTTTTAAACACTCGCTTCTGTCTGCAGGGGGAGACAGGCAGCAGTGGCATTGTTGGACCCATGGGAGAAAGAGTGAGAATCTATCCATCGATACAACTTATGATCAACCAGTCGTTTGTCTGTCGTCGTCAGCACCACTTTTATTGATTGTTGATTATTATCAATCACATCAGCAATAATAACGGTCGTATTTCAGGGTTTGGTGGGTTTCATCGGACCAGTCGGAGAGAGTGGCCTGGCCGGGGAGAAGGTGACTTTTACGCGTTACTTTTACGATTCAATGTTATCAATGTTGTCAATGTTATGAGGAAACCGTGGAGAAGTATTTGAGTTGTTGAGTTGTATACTGGAATTATCTGAGCCATGTGCGGTGTATGGCGCTGTGGGTGTCCGACCTCTCTCTCCTT
>PIJE02000648.1:192500-193622 GCA_002895965.2 Coryphaenoides rupestris | reverse complement strand
AGAGAGATCAAACCAAACAAAAGAGAAGAAAGGGGCTAACACTTAGTACATGGAAACATGTAACAGGAACCTGAGTCCACTCGATGCTTTGCGGTGTGTCGAGCAAATCCACAGTCATCTGGAAAGCGTGGTGGTGAGCTGAGCGAACGGGGGGGGGGGGGGGGGGGGCGAGGGGACACTTATGTAACCCCGACAGAATATCATGACAGGAGAGGAAGCCGTCTCAAACACTGCTAATGTTAAAACAAGCTCTTGTGCAATTTCCTCCTTCTTTTCCGGGAACAGCTGAGCGCCACTGTTGAATGTTTAAAGCATTGTTTAATTGCTGAATCAGGCATCTGAAAATTGCGTTTCCGCCCCACGTCGAGTCCATCCGAGTGGCTGTGAAGTTAGTTCTCCGAATGTGGTGGCGGGGCGACGTCCGCCGCGCCGTCGTGCGAGCGCCTCGCCTCATGAATGTGCTCTGTTATCGCAATCATGGAATGGAAGACATGCAAGCTTACATAGCTTTTAGATTTACTCTGATCACTTCCAAACATATCATTCCATAAATAGTAGCGTTAGCATGAAGGGGGGGCAAACAAACGGCGACGGAACCTGCTCGCATTGTCCTTCGGATCATTATTGCTCCGTGACGATCTTAGTGTTGACTTTTGGCTGAAGTTCCGCCAACGGTAACTCCTGCTCTCCTCGTTCGTGACAACAACATACACCCGAACTCTCTGGCCAAACTGGCCCACGTGTCTCGTGGGGGAGAAGTGGGGGTAGCTTTCACAGACTGTTATCCAACAGCCCCTTCAGAGTACTACCGTCGTCTCCCCTTGTAGCTGACTGCTAGACCTATGTCCCCTGATTGTCTCCAGGTTGACGTCGAGGAGCCCAGTCAGCCGCCTCATCTTTTGATTTCCCCGTTGCTCTCCTTGCCGGTGATGGCTTCTCGTGTTATAATGTGGGGCTCTTTGTTCTAATTCCCTGGATTGTGTGCGGCTTCCTGGATGGAATAATGTGAACAGAACTAAACGTAATTCTGGGGATAGCAATCACAAACACATTCTTGTGGTCCCCCCCAGCCCCCCTCACCCCCTCAGAGAAACAAGTTTAAATAAATATTTCAACAAAGTC
>PIJE02000648.1:0-175000 GCA_002895965.2 Coryphaenoides rupestris | reverse complement strand
GCAGTTTGCTTTCCAAATATTCCGTTTTGCCGGTGGATTCCTGCCATTACTATGATTCTAAACATTTGTATTTTCCCCTCTAGGTCCCAATATTCTTTAGAATACTCCTTTAGAAAACCCTACAAAAGCAAAACAAAACTCAGCATCCATTATGCGAGACGATCGATGTAATTCGACATAACGCTGACGTGGCATCCTCCTGACTCAAATCGTTTCTTCTCCTCTTGATTCAGGGTGAGCAGGGGGACGACGGGAAGGTAGAGGGGCCCCCCGGACCCCCGGGCGACATCGTGAGTAAACGCAGTTCCTTCAGACCATCACGTCTAGCGGTCTTGTGGTCCACTTCATGGATCCACATGTGGAGATAGCTTCCTATTAGCCTTTCCTACCGGCGCGCCTACGGTTTTTCTAATGCGTGTGATTGTCGGATTTTTTTTTCCACAGGGGCCTCCTGGTGATCGGGGAGAGAGGGGAGAATCGGGAGACCCGGGTTATATCGTGAGTACCGATTCTCAGACTCTCAAGTTTGCGCCATTGTCAGCAGTCTGTTATTATGGTGGTCCTGTACTCAAGGTACTCTTATCGTTGTCTTGATGTTTCAGGGTCAAATTGGTTTTGATGGAGAGAGAGGGGAAGTCTGGTGCCCTTGGACTACCTGTGAGTGTGGACACCCTCATATACTGATGACTATTACACACTGATAACTTTTACACACTTTTGACTTACACATTGATGACTTACACATTGATGACTATTACACATGACGACTATTACACACTGATGACTATTACACACTAATGACTACTACACATGATCACTATTACACACTGATAACTATTACACATAGATGACTTTTACACGCTGATGACCTTGATCCATTGATTCATCGCAGGGACACCCTGGACCGCGTGGGAGGCAAGGACCCAAAGGATCCAAAGGAGATCAAGTAAGAGTCCTGCTCCGGGTGGGAACTCTTGAGTTAGGGTTTAAGCTAGAGCCAGATTATAGTGGGATGTGAAGGTGCTTGAAGTCGTCCGCATTGAGTTTCAGTCCAGTGGATAAATGTCTGTCATGAATGCGACCAGCTAGTGTGGTTGTGTGAGTGAGTGTGATGGGAAACCTTTTTATCTTCTAGATTTATTTTAGTAGGGCTGTTGTTCTGTCTTATATGTTTTATATTCTTTATTTATTTTAGGGTCCAAAGGGCAAGCAGGGTCACGCAGGACAAAAAGGATCAAGAGCATTACAGGTGCGTCCCCCCGACGTTCACACGCTACCCGATCTGGTGGAATATCATATCATACTCTTTATGGGATATCATATTCAAGTGTCATGTTCATTCATGACTCACACATTCAAAGCTGATGATATATGATATACATATTTACATTCTGATACACAATCTCTTTCTCTGTCTCTCTCTCTGTCTCTCTCTCTGTAAACAGACAGAGAGTTGACATGTCAGTGGTGTAGATGTATTGTGTAACAGGGTCAACGTGATGTAAATAAAGGGTTTTGAAGATCTCCCCTTCATCCATCCCTCTTCCCTCTCTCCTCCAGGGCGTGGTCGGTCCCCAGGGTCCCAGAGGGGTTGTGGGCCGTGAGGGGCAGGAGGGGGCCCCCGGCATGGACGGACTTCCGGGGAAGGACGGTGGTAAAGGCCTGCCGGTGAGACCCACCAGGGAGACGCTCTCATATTCACATATTCATAATCAACGACACTCGGAATTCTTTTTTTTCTTGTTGCCATGCCAACCGCCAACCGTCCTGTCTCTAGGGAGAACATGGCGACGACGGAGAGTTTGGTGCTATCGGTCACGCTGGTGCACGTGGTAAAACCGGGGGTCCAGGACTTCCTGGGGACCAGGGGTCGTATGGACCAAAGGTGAAGAGAAATTGCACTCTGGAAAAATGAATGTCTCATGTAATGTGTCGTTAGGGTTAGGGTTAGGGCACTACAATTGCTGCCTTTTCTCATGTGCGTTACTATTCCTTCTTCCAGGGTGAGCGGGGTCTTCCAGGACAAGTCGGGCCCCGGGGGAAGAGGGGATTCAGGGGCGGCATGGGACTTCCTGGCACCCAAGGAGACCTGGGACCCAAAGGACAACCTGTACGTTGTTACCCTTGAGCAAACCATGCTTCCATTGGTATATCTGAGAACAGAAGGCTAGATATCTGTGCACTTTGTAGGTTAGCTTGTTCTGTTTGTTGTACTACTATTGTAACCTGCAAAGTAACTCATAACTAAAGATGACGGATAAATGTAGTCGACTAAAAAGTGCAATATCTGCCTCTGAGATGTAGTAGAAAGTAGCAGAAAATAGAAATACTCAAGTAAAGTAAAAGTACCTCAGATTTGTAGTTGAGTACAGTATTTAAAGTAAATGTAGGCTACTTAGCTTACTTTCCACCATGACAACCAGAGACTTGTAGCTAGCAGGCTATACCTGCGCACACTGTGTAGGTTACCTTGTTCTAGTTCTGTTTAGGATACAGTAACATATAGTTGTTCTGTGTGTTGATGGTTACCAGGGAGACACAGGGGTAACCGGATTTCCTGGCTTTCTGGGACTACTTGGACCAACGGTATGTTCACAAAAACTCACATTCCGTACCCCTGCTGTGACGTATCTTCCGACCGGTTTAAACACTAAATCACCCTCGGTGGAAAACCGGCACGCCGTTAAATGTCATGGCTCGTGTGATCGCAGAAAGTAAAGACATGAACTCATGAAGATACCAACGGGGGTTTTATATAACAACTCTCCATGAATTATTGAAATATAATGCACCAATGAAAATATAAGGAGATGAAGGGTGCCTGATAAATCACAATTGCACCCTTCGAACTATTAAACCTCTTTTTGAATTAACAGAAACCAGATGTTAAAATAGAGGCCCACTTGGTGCAAGGTTGTGATTCTGTAAATCACGTACTCACAAATACATAGGCCCGTATCCATACTAGCATACTGTACTGCATACTAGTAGGCAAGAGTAGCATGTCGTATTTTGTCTGCCGTACTAATACTACTAATAGTACGCCAGACAAAGGTACGTGTAATACGCTGTTTTGTCATGTACTTTTTTGAGTTGCCACCGGTGCCAGGGTTTCGGTTATTTTTAGCTTGGATAACAACATGGAGAGCATTTGTACAATTTCACCACAGAATCATTGCCTGTGACATCATCAGGATGACACTCGGTCCCAAAAACGGAGAAAAACCCCACTAAATGGTAGTTGAGGATGGAGTGGTTTAAGAAGCAAGTCTTGGTGGCACACGTTGTTGTTGTTGTTGTTGATGTCGTTGTTGTTGTTGTTGTTGTTGTTGTTGTTCTAGGGGCCTCCCGGAGACTTTGGACCAAAGGGCATTCAGGGGCCAAGGGGGCCGCAGGGTATGATGGTAAGCAACATGCACTGTCTCAAGACCGTTACCTGTAGTGTGTTACCTGTTATCGTGTAACACCTGATAACTGCCCACTTGGACTTCCAATCAAGATGTAAGATGCAATCCACCAATCCTGGCTGTAGTAGAGGAAGTCATAGCAATCGGAAATGTGCACAAAACAATTCAAATCAATGTTATATTGAATATTTCCTAACATATCTCTTTATTGTATATTTGATATTGCGTTCTCAGGGTGTAAGAGGGCCTGCCGGTCTCATGGGAATCATCGGTCCAAACGGAAGTGCTGTACGTATCGTGGACGTTCACACCTACCACACACACACACACACACACACACAAAATCACACACACACATTACACACGCACTGTTCTCTGGACTCTGAAGCTAATGGTGAGCTTTACATTACAGGGTCCCAGAGGAGAGAAGGGCAGCCGTGGAGAGACTGTGAGTACACTCTGTCTATTATGGAGACCATTTTGTATCAATAAAGTTGTAAAAAAACAAACAGGCTAAAACATTTTGTTTGTTGTTTTTTCCTTTCTGAACAGGGATTGCAAGGACCAATGGTATGTGTCCAGGATTTGTTTTGTCGCTATAAAAGTCAATCAAAGTACAGGACACTAGGATATTAGAGCTATAGTCTACTGTAACACATGTATTTAATGTTCGTGGTTTTGTTTTCATCAGGGATCTCCTGGACCTCGAGGGCCACCTGGACCACCTGTAAGTTAATAACCCATAAAGGCATAAAAAGCCCTTAAAATATAGAAATACAATATCGCAAATCCCAGATCACAATGCTATAATCCACCTTATGATTCATTATTCTTGATTCCTTCTCCAGGGCCGGCAAAGTGTTCCTGCCTCATTTGTAAGTCATTACACTTGCATGAGTAAAGTCATTTATATACAAATCATTCTTTTATATTTCATACAGAGAACAGTATTAACATGTGCATCGTTATTTCAGATGGAGGATGGAAGTCTCTATTTGTTTGCGGATCCACACACCCCACTCAGAACTGAGGTGAGCTGAGCCAAGCGTGTGTTTGTGTGTGTGTGTGTCTGTGTGCGTGTGCACACGCGTGTGCATGTGTGTGCCCGTGCACATATGTGTGTGTGTGTTTTCCCCGTACCTTATACCACTTGGTGTCTTCTCCTCCCACCACCACCACCACCACCATCACCACCATCATCCTCATCAGCATACGCATAAGCCAGCGATGGACCTTCCCATGCTGGACCAGGGAGCAGAGATCTTCAAGACCATCCACTACCTCAGTAACCTGATCCAGAGCCTGAAGAACCCGCTGGGCAACCGGGACAACCCCGCCCGCATCTGCAGGGACCTCCACAGCTGTGAACACAAAATGAATGATGGTGTGTACCACTGGTTGTGTGTGTGTTTGTGTATGTGCGTGTGTGTGCGTCTACCAGTGGAGTGTTTCTCAAATGGGGGTACGTCGTGAAGGATAGCAGGGGGTACTTGGAAAGTTTCTAAAAAAACAAGGAAGGAGAAGGAGTCTGCTGAAAAGATACAGCCAAGTCAGAAACACCAAAATGTTGCTTGTTATGTCATGGCAGTAAGAGTCATCCAGAGACAAAACTTTTCCACTTCCAGTCTCCCCAAGATTTCCTCCCTAAAATGATTTGTGCTAGTGAAAGGTGTACTTGGCTGAACATCATATTTTCCAGGGGGTACATTAGTCAAAAGTGTTTGAGAACCACTGTTCTTGTGTGTGTGTGTGTGTGTCGATGCTTCTTATGTCTGCTGATCAGTGTGCATAGCCTGAAAGAAAAATAACAAATTGATCCTTTCATTTTTTGTCAGGCACTTATTGGATTGACCCCAACCTGGGCTGCTCCTCAGATACTGTAGAGGTCTTCTGCAACTTTACTGGAGGAGGACAGACCTGCCTAAAGCCAATCACAGTCTCCAAGGTAACGCAGACACTGGAGAACTCCAAGTGAATTCACGAACTCCTCACAACTCACAACCAACAACCAACAAACTCCAATCCATTAAATAATTGAAAGTATGAATGAAGCGGCGTCCTTTCCTGACTTTAATTTTTTTAAAGCAGAAATCCAGTGAAATTAAATCCTCACAACATTTAGGGCATTTGATTGTTGTGAGTATTTTTTATAAATTCATTAATCCCAGTGAATTCATGAAATCCCCACAACAATCAAACTCCAATAATAATGATTGAAGCAGAAACCCAGTGAATTCATGAAATTCTCACAAATAATAATGACCAAAACTTAAACCTAAACTAACCAACGTCTTTTCCTGACTTTTCCTTCGATGGGGGGCGGGGTCGCTAAACAGCCGGAAATTAGCATGGGCCGCGTCCAGATGAACTTCCTGCACCTGTTGAGTGCCGAGGCGGTGCAGCACATCACGGTCCACTGCCTGAGCGCCCCCGTGTGGAGGGAGGCCGAGGGCCAGCCCCCGGGGCCCCGAGCCGTCCGCTTCAAGGCCTGGAGCGGGGAAGTGATACGGGCCGGAGGGGAGCTGGAGCCCCACGTCACCGAAGACTCCTGCTGGGTGAGTTGTGGTCGTCGTCGGGCTGCTCTGCCGTGGTGTGTGTGTGTGGTGCTTAAAGGACTCCTATTATACCAACCAGGTGTGAGCTGCAGTTATACCACTGCAAGGAGTCCTTTAAATCTTCCACTGTGTCACATGTTCTCCATGAGCAGCCTCTAGTGGCTTTAGTTGTAGCTGCAGTTTATATCGCTCGTTATTATTTTCAAGACACCATCGCCTGAGATTTTGCCACGGTGGAGCGGGCAAAAGTGGACCAGAATAACACGATTTATGGAGGAAAATTCCCTGGATGAATTGACTCGTGGATGGGCACGTTTCTTATTCTTGAGAAGCTTTCTAGTTTGGATATTTCATGGAATAATCAGCATAAAATAAAAAACACTGCAAGGACACTTGGGATCTGCCAAGCATCTGCTAAATGACGCCATAGTGAAACAGTAAATAATTCCATCATGGCAGCAGTGGCTCCCAAGACCATTTGATAGTATGACGTTGTTTTATGATATTATATTAGTACGACACAATGTGTTTTTTGATAGTATATTGATTCAAGATTCAAGATTCAAGTTTAACTGTCACATACACATATAAGATGTGCAGTGAAATGGAAAAAGTGAAATGGAAAAGCGATGCCCAGTGGAATGTGGAAAATACCAATAACACAAATTGGCGGGATCAGAATGTCCGCAATATTGACAGTATTTACAGCTAAATTAAATGACTTTATTGTTATTCCTTCCTTCCGTGTCAGATGAATGACGGCCGCTGGCACCAGACTCACTTCGTCTTCCACTCGTCCGACCCCACACTGCTCCCCGTGGTGGACGTCCTGCACCTGCCCAGCACCGGCCCCGGATCACACTACCACCTGGAGGTGGGCCCCGTGTGCTTCCTGTAGCCCCAGCCCCGGGCCACCCCCCACCCCCGACCCCCGGGGGTCTCGTCGTGGGAACCCTCTCTCTTCTCTCTCTCTATTTCTATCTCTCTCTCTCTCACACCCTCGCTCTCTGTGGGTGACACCCACGCCGCTGCGCCGAGGTGGCCAGGAATACATTGTGTATCCTCCACCCACCACCGCCGCACCCCTCCACCACCACCACCATCACCACCACCTAACCCCCTGCTCCCCCCTGAGTACTGTCCTTCAGGGAACCCCCCTGAGGAGGAGGAGGAGGAGGAGGAGGAGGTAGAAGGGCGGAAGAGGAGTGGGGGTGGGGGTGTGGGAGGGTGGAGGGATCCTTGCACTAACAGCTCCTTGAGAAGCTGGCAGGAGTGCCAGCCGATGCCCAAACCCCCTGCCCCCCTGCGCGTGCATGCGGAATAATGAGATGTCACGCCACCCAGTCTCTCTCTGGAACAATGTTAATGTGGGAGGGAGAAGCAAGGCCAGCAACAAGTCCATTTCTCGGGTTAACTTTAACTTTAACCTCACCAACGGTCGGACCTTGTGGTCGTAACTTATTGTCGGTTATGGTAGACTGTATGCGGTACGTCTGCTGCGTGTACTGTGTTTTTCTTATTTTGAAAAATACTCGAAAGAACAAAAAATACAAACAACAAACAACAGCGTTCTGTTGAAAAGAGAATCATCATCAAGCCAGTGGGAGTACTTCAATGTACATATATGTAATGCTTATCGCTTAACTTTTATACATGTATATCGTATTGTAAAGAAATTAATCTTCAAGTGCAATAGAAAATGAGAAGATGGTTTTATATTCTAAGCGTGTCGGAGGATATTGAAGGCGTATTCAGGGGTGCAGTCTTATTATTAGCCTTTGGTGCTTATCTCCTGTCACTCGTGTATAATATGTGAACTGTTACACAACTATAATGAACCGCAAAACAAATCACTTTGTGTTGTTTACCCCCTACAAATGTACGCTAAGATGTAAGATTTCCTTCTTTTTTTTTTTTACGTAAAATAAATCCTCAAAACAAGGGGCATCCAATCATATGTCATGAAACGTTATGATGATGAAGCCACGTATTCACAGAGCCAGTATACCGGTTATCCAAAGAAAAGGGGGATTCACCATAGAATACAATAGAATAGATTGAGAAATAGAATAGAATAACGTTTCGCTATTTTACCACAGAAAACACCCAAGACTTGTTCCATTCCTATCGACTGGAAGTCATTTGGAATAACATATGTGATGCGGCCTTGTGGTCTATATGCTTGCAAATGTGTTGTGAATCCATTCTCACCCGTGCATTGTTTTTAACGGTGACTTTCACTGCCACTTTGGAATGTGAAATAAAATGGAGACACTTATCCCAAAGTGGATCCCCCCCTTCTCCCCAGTTTTTCATAAGGAGTTCACGTTTCCAGAGACTATTATTATTATTATTATTATTATTATTGATCACAGACAGAGATAAGGGATTATTATTATTGTTGTTATCCGTTTGTCCAGGTACGATATTATATTACACAGGCTACCGGCTGCTGCGGGTATATGCCCTGGGAGGGAAAACTGAGCCAGAGTCCAAATAAAGTCCAACTCTAAAGTCTCTCTCTCTCTCTCTCTCTGTCTCTCTTTCATGCATCATGGCGCTAGGTAGCAGTATCTGGACTGAGGTGCTCGCCTAGTGCTCTAATGACACCACTTTGCAAAACGTATTAATAATTCTATTAAAGATTCTGATAAATATAAATGCATGCTCAGATTGACTCCCAAAACAAAAAAATGTTTCGGCATAATATATTGCCATAGCTTATTCAACACCCCCATCCCCGTATGCTATCCGTAAACAAACCAAATGCATATTTGCTCAATGAATTCAAATGTTGTTTGCCTGTTTTTTTTTTTAAGTTCATGTTTCTCTTGTACTGCAATATTCAGAGATATATATTTTAAGAAAAAGCTTTTCAGAGATAATTATTAAAAAGTATACAGTGTATAAATACCCCTCACGTCCACCATCACTGCCACACATAGTGTATGCAATGTACACACACACACACACACACACACACATACACGCACACGCACACAGAGTTGTATGTAATATCTTAGCAACACATCTAGTGGAAATAGTTTTAATTAAAATGTATTTTCTGTGCTGTAGTTGAAAAGTGTGTATAATTGTTTAGCTGTATACAGTGGACCCCCTCTTGCTAATTTAATGTTATTTAATGTTGTAAACGTGGTTTCTGATGGAGCTAGGTGCTGATTTTAGCCATAGTACTCTTTCTGACTATTTTATATATCAGTTTGCCCAACTGGTCTTGGAGTTTATAGATTTTTTTATGTGTAAATTGAGGCTCCAGAGAAAAAAAATATTGCAATGTTAATTGTCCTTTATTTTTTTATTTTGTTGTTTTGCTTTTTTTTCCCTATATAATAATCAAACATGTACTGTACTAGGACCTTGTTCGACTCTATAACTTGTCTCTAATAGAAATTGTGAAAGTTCTTTACTATTTGTAAAATCCGTTGTAGACCATTTAAATTAGCTAAGAATACCTCACATTTTCCTCATGACTCGGTAGAAACTTTCCCTGATATCAGAAAGCTGTTAGGGAAATATCAAAACACACCATGCAACTCTGCAGCAGGAACAACTCTGGTGCCTTGATCTGTCGTGTTTCTGTTATCCTTTCTCTGTTCAATGTTCAGTTGTTTAATAAATACGATGAATCTGTGTCTGGACCATTGATTGAAATTGAATGAACATTGTACATTTTCAGCCTAGGGCCCAGTCTCGCTGCACAATAATGCCGCTAGATGGTGGTGTCGTAGCAGGTAGGTACTGTAGGTAGGTGCTGTATATTTTTGACAGTCCATAGCCACAATTCTGTATCTAGTACGGTAGGTAACCTTCCCATAGAGAGTGGTGTACTGGACCGTCCAAAAAGATCTATAACGTTCTGAGCGTCTTCAGCGGCCCTCTTCCATAATTATACCCAAGTAGCGCGTAGCAGTCGGAGGGTCGAGGAAAGCCACGGATGAGAACGTGTCAAAAAGTAAAGGAGGCGCCGAAAAACTATGAGATAAAGAAGCACCAGGAGCGACAGGACCAAAGAGAGGGCGGTGAAGACGCACACAGGGCCGATTTTTCTTCCAGTACACCCCTGCTTACACGTCATTATACAAGTAGAAAAGGCAATTTCTGAAGAAATTGCGGTGTGAATGCTGTTGTAAGGGTCCTCCCTTATCTTTTGACTTTTTTTCTGACATCTGTCATTATTCCTGTAAACATTATTCCGATGGATTCTCAAACTTAGCAGTACAGCTTTGGCACACTTGGGGAGACATGGTTACATTTAGAAACCATGTCTCAGCCAAAAGTGAGAATGGTTTCAAATGGCCAAAATAAAATATGTGTAATGTCCCCCCTTATCACTTTTTTGACAATTTCTGTCATTATTCCTGTAAACTTTATCCGATGGATTCCAAACTTACCAAAATGGCGCCAATCAAAATGGTGTCAAAATGGCGTCTGTGTTGGCGTGGCTATGGCGTCACCGCCATAGTTCAATTCTGCTTGAAACAGAGTGGCTGGACACCTGTCACTCCCAGGCTCATAAATCCAAAAGTATAAGTCTTGTTTCCATAGTTACATATATGTGACCGTCACAAGTTTACCTACGTTTTGATGTATAGATTACGTATGTGGAGTTAATATTGTGGGCGGGATGGCGTTTTAAAAAATATATTTATTTTCCGTCTGCTCTACGCTGTGACGGTGACGTCACTGCTCTAAACCGACCCAATACACACCATTTAAAGTGTCTGAGGGGCTGAAAAATCTATTAAGTTTGAACTGTAATATGTAAAAGTATAAATGTTATGAAAAATGTTGAAATCATGTGTGAATTCATCCAAGTGTCCTGGACGTTTTAATGTTTGAATGGAGTTTCTACCTGAATGTATGAATGAATGGGAAGAGGTTGAATATGAGTGGTTTTGAAAATGTCCCCCCATTCATTTCAATGGGGAAAAATTGCTGAAAAACGTTGAATATTTCGGAAAGTATGAAGGGTATGAATAAGATATAGCACCTATGTCCTAATTAAGCTGAATCTTTTAAACTTTGAACGGAGTTTCTACGTTGAAAACTGTGGGAGAAGATACACGGCAAAAACCGCGGCGGAATAATAATAATAAGAAAAACAAATAAGTAGAAAACATATGTTGTGAATGCTTCTCAGCATTCACACCAATAATTGACTTCCACGCAAAATAACACTTGCCTGCCAGCCACCCAAGACAATGGCACTCCTGCATTTGTACTTCATACTAAGTAGATAAACTCAATTCACCACGTTGTGCTCACAGGCGCAAACCGTCAACTAGTGTTCATTTCAGTGACTCGAATCACTAGAATCAGTTCATTAAAACGAATCGTTCAGTGCTTGGGCGGAGCTTCCGACTGCGTACTGCGTAGTCGGACTCACTCTACTGTCGTGTTGTGTCGTTCGCGAACGATTCAGCACAGCAGAACCGGTTCGCAGGGGGACGAATCACGTTCGCTCACGGCAGTCCCCCCCCCCGCCCCGCCTCCCTGCACGCTCGCTGCTGATAAGATCCGTTCGATCCGAGAGCTCAACTGAACTGAGAAATGAACGGATCATTTCAGTACGTGATTCAGTTCAGTTCGTACCACCCAAAAGATTCGGTCTTTTGAACGAATCGTTCGCGAACGACACAACACTATCCGCCCAAGCACCGAACGAATCTTTCGAATGAACTGATTCTAGTGATTCGAGTCACTGAAATGAACTGTTTTGCCATAACTAGTTGATGGTTTTTTGCGAGCAATTTGGGGCTGGACAAGTTCTCTCTCTCTCTCTCTCGTCACCTCCCCCCGATTTGCGTTTGAACCACCGTCACGTGGTCGGCGCCGTCCCGCCCTCACGTCGCTGCCAGCGGGCTTCGGTTGGTGACGTTTACCGTACGGTGGTGGCGGCGGTACCCTGGACTATTTTGAATTGCGTCTTCCGCAATTTGACGTTTTTTTCCTTTGTTTTTTCAAAAGAAAATCTACGGTTTAACAATGGGACAAGTGCTCGGAACTTAACACATCAATAGACACTATAACGCCGTTGTTTGTATTGTATCATGATGGACTCCATGTTCGGCGCCGACCAGACGCTCCCCGTTGACATCAACGGAAGGTAATGGAAGTCACGTTAGCTCGCTGCCGTGCTAACTTAACGTTGTGTCCGACGGGAGCTAGCGCTAGCCCCTTTTAGCCTTAGCCTTAGCCTTGTAGCCTCGCTGCTGCTGACCGCTAGTCTGTCTATTCCTGGCGCTCTGTTGGTCAACAACCCGCCAGCCGTAGACACCAATAGCTTGTGTTTAAAGACAAAAAAGCGAAATAAATGTCTTTCAGTGTTTGTTTGTTTGTTTGATTTCTTTCTTAGTTTCTTGTCGACTACATGTTTTTTCCTCGACTTGGTGTATTTATTTATTTGTATACTGGCTACCGTTGTCAACTCCTGACATCGCTGTTTAACCATCACCGATGAGTTATATTGCGTTAAAGTGAGGCGTTTGAAAATGGGTTTTAATTAAAAGTCGGTTTTAATGCAAATGTTGTTGGTGATGATGATGATCATCATCATGATGATGATGCTGCTGTTTTGGATATACGTTTGCCTACATACGTTGTTTTTAAACGACTCTTTACTTTTACAGCATACATTTGGTGACGTTTCAAACGACCACGCTACAGTCTGTTATTTTATTTCATGAAAATAAAATACCCTTGGTTTCGCTATCACAGTTGTGGAGGCTGTGTGTGTGTGTGTGTGTGTGTGTGTGTGTGTGTGTTATCATCACGTTGGATGGGCGAGAGACCCACTCAGTATTCAGTGAAGATGTGCATGGAAGCGGAAATAATACGCCACAGTGTAATCCCCCCCTAGTGCATTGTACACTAATGGACAATAACGATGAGGACATAGCTAGAGCTAACGGGATTGTATCTCCCTGTATGCTCTCCTGAAGGAGGGATGTGATCCGGGGGCAGGTAATTTGTGTTGTGCTTTTTGGTATTGCTGTGTGTGTGTGTGTGTGTGTGTGTGTGAATGGTACCCATTAGCTAGTCACCCAGGTGGTCAACGTGCTGTAGTAATCCAATATGTCAGTAACACCTGTCTTCTTAATGATTTATTCAATCATCATGGAGACTTAACTGCGACACATTCAAACCATATCCGGATGACTTCGCAGTGTTGTGACGCTTTGCTTCTAGAAGTTGAACGTGAGAGGAAGTGACGGTTTGTGTCCTCACACCTACTACAACTAGGAAGGGAAGTTTGAGACCTGTGACTATGACAAATATGATGACTTAGATTTAGTGTCAAAAGAATTGGATGTCCTCAAATATGCTTTGGCTCACTGTGCACCCCAAGGGAAACTTTTAACTTAACTTGTTTATCCTACTCTTGTGTTTTGATCTTTGATAACAAAGATATTGGTGTCATGTTTGTGTTGGCAAGTAACCCCTCTTTTATATTTGCTTAATAGCTGGTTACATTGTGTTGTTTTTAACAATAATAAGTGTCATTAAACAATGGCATCTGTAAGGAGTGTCTACAAAAGCATGATACAGATTTTCGAAAGTAGGACAATGTAATAATGCATTTTTAACTCAGACCTATAGAGCCACGTGGCCAGTTTAATTTGTAAATTAAGTCATGGCTAAACTGGAGATTCTATCTGGAATTATACTTAATGGGAGACGGTCTGGGTTATCGGGGCATCAGAGTTATGTGTTACGGTTCAGAGGGGGACGGGGGCTGTTGCCATCATTGTGAGATGAGATGACTTGCCTTATCTGAACCACAGTTGTCTGTTTGTCTACTAGTGACAGCTCCTTACATCACTGGCTGTTTTCCTTCCCTCTCTCTCCCTCTCCCTGTTTGGATATTGGAGCAAGGCACCCCCTGGCACACAGTCACACACACACACACACACACCACGCACACATACACCACACACACCACATACATACAGACACAAACAGCCGTGCGTAGAAAAGACTGGAGGAGAGAATGACATTGGGTGCTCGGGTGAATGTAAACGGAGCAGAAATTCTGCAGCTATTTTTGGAGTCTCCTTCGGGTTTTTTTGCAGAAACTGGCCCAGACGAGTATTACATCAACATGGAATGTTTCGGTGTCTTTTAACCGGGTAACTAACCAGGGGTACAACAACAACTGTTAAGCTCCCTGCACAGTGCACATCCAAACTGTGTGTTCTTTGGATATATCATCTTGTTGATGTTGCTCAATGAATTCAAATGATGTTTTTTTTAAAAACTGGATTCAGTGGGTTTTTTGAAATGCAGAGAGATGTACATGACCGACTGTGTGTTCCCATAACGGATGTATTTTCGTCCTTAGCTGCCGGCTGCCAGACTCCATGGACGATGGAGGCGATGGGTCCCCTGACAGCATGACCGGTATGATCAGGCAGCCCTTTTTAATTGCTCTTTCTGTTCCCTCCTCTCTCTCCTCTCTCTTGGTACTGCTTGGATGGCGCCTTATCCCCCCATCCTCCCCCTGTGGGCTCATTATCTCTGGGATGATGTTTTGTTGAGAGTCAGGGCTTCCCTAACTTGTTGCATGAAGGGACCGGTGAGCGTTAGTGTTAGATGTGTCAGCATTGTCAGGTAGCGTTAATTAGCAGGGGCTTTTTTGGGTCTTGAGACCATTTTATTATCCGATATAAAAATGTTAGATGCATATTGTTCAAAATTATATGCCTATGTAGACATCATTGGCCTAAATCAAAAGAACAATGATTGCTTCTACACGTTGTAAGAATGCGATAATTGGTACAGATAAGGGAAAACCCATACAATGAATAGGTAATTGTTTTCCATGAATGAAGCATGTTTTCGCCTGGTCACACCTTAACACTGTTCTCTATGACACTCTCAAAATATTGTTTTTCAAATTGGCGAACGGCGACGTCCCTTTATGTGACTATGGTACTACGGTAGTCTTTTTTTATATGTCCCCTGACTGACCGTCACCTTACCAAAAGCTGTCCATAGGTAAAATAAGTCAAGTGTGAACGCCGCGCCTCGAGAGGTTAAGGTTGTAAAATACACTGTTCATGTATTCAGGGTGTCATACGAGAACCAAGTGGGTAAAAATAGGCTTGGACCTTCTCTCCTAGCGCCACAGACACACCCACCATTTGTGCACAATATACGCCTGTGAATGATTAGGCAGCTTTGGGTAGGTGGAGGTGGAGGTGGGGGAGAAACTCCACGGGCCATGCATCTGAATTATTAGCGACTCCGTTGTTTCTGTACCCCTTGCAGCTCCGTCCTTCCCGGATAAGAGGACCTCCGTCAAAGCGCTCACCATGAAGGACTACGAGAACGTGAGTGCTTGTCGGCGATCCCATCATTGGAGTCTTGTGCAGTTTACATTATATATTATATAGCCTGTTATTGTGCTGTGTCGTATCTCATATGGCATCTCATGGTATCCATTGCCCTTGAAGGCCTATGCGTGTGTCTGTCCATCCATACAGCGTTGTATGGCTTGAGTAGCCATCAACTGACCTTGTAAAAGCATAATACTGCCCCTTCATGTTGTTGAGACTGTGTTAAACGGGACCCAGCCAGCAATGTCTTAGTTAATGGAACACAGATGATGACCATGGTAATGATGATGATGATGATAATGAGAGAGCGGGAGAGATAATTTCAAGTCTCACTAGTTACAATCTGCTGTATTATAGCAATCAAGTGAACGACCTGAGGATGCCCACGCCTAGCAGTTTTCAAGTCTCTTAGAAGGTTTTTCTACAATTATAAAGTGAACAACTAAAGTGATTATTACACATGAGTTACACATGTATATTGAAATTATATTGTTCAATGTTCATTTAGGTTTTTAAGAAGAAAAAGGACATTCGCTCCATTGTTTATTGTTCTAATTGCTCAACGCGCTTCCGCAATTCAGTTCGTAGTAAAGTACGGCAGATTACAGTGAGAAGAATGAACCTTCCCTATATCCTCTGTGTCCGGCCCCTCACCACAACAACATCACCAAGTATGGAGCTGAACGTGTAGGAGACACAGATAGGTGGACTGAAGCCCATATTTCAGCATTGCTGTGGTATGCAGTCAGTGCGGACAGCTTGCTGTGTTAGCGTTGCTGCGTTGTTCGCTGCATTGGTTGTAGAAAGCTTGCAGATTTGTCCACTACTTCCTCCCTGATGACAGGCTCCCCTCCCCTCTCCCTCACTCCCATTGCCAAATGCATGCTGTTTACGGCCTGTGACGTACAGTCTACTGGGTGACCACCGATTACTCACAATGTACAGATGGCACATGCACAAACTCTCATTGCAAGCGTACTTTTATTTAAATAGTATGTTTATGTTTGTCATCTATTTATTTTGACACCACTTTTACTGTTATTTTTTAATTTATGTTATTAGTACTTTTATTTTATTCACATTTTTTCTTAATTTGTCATGTTTTGTTTCTCAACTTGTTCTTTTACTTATTCTTCTTTCCACTTTTATGTTCAGCACTTGGACTTGCATTTGATGTAGCCTATGACTTGCTAAACTGTGGTTTTCTACTATGCTGTACAAATAAAGTTGGATCGATTTGATCTGTTAGAGCTTTGTCAGAATGTTACATAAGCGACCTTCTTGTCGTCATGCCCTTTTGTTTTTTTGTTTTCTCCCAGGAAATGTCAAGTTGGCTTGTTTTGTGTGTTGCCCAACGTCCTGACGGGCCTGTTCCTCTGTTGTTCTTGCCCACAGCAAATCGCAGCCCTGAAGAAAGAGAACTTCAACCTGAAGCTGCGCATATACTTCATGGAGGAGCGCATTCAGCAAAAGTGTGATGACTCCACAGAAAACATCTTCAAAACGGTGTGTTGGGGGCAATAGTTTGTTGCGATTGTTAAAAAAAAAAAAACACCTGCAATGGTGATCAAAACAAATAAACACACAAATATTTATTAGATATTGTACTATAAACCATCAATTTGTTATTTTAACACTGGCCTATCTAGCTTATTTCTTTTTATAATAATCATTCGATTAGATGATAATCCATTAGATAATGGGTTGGATTGGATAATGAAAAAAACCGGTGTAGGATATTTTAGAAAAGTCACTAAAGGGGCTTTTTTGGGGCTCCTCTGACAAATAGGACACAGGCACGATTGTAGAAGTTTGGAGATGAAATGAGAGCAGGGGGGGTAACAGCTAGCATGCTAGCACTCTAATTGAGTGTCTGTGTGTGTGTGCATTGATTAGTCAATGCACCTCACATGTGCAGCCTCACCCCAACCCCAGACTCTTGACTGGGCCAGGTGAGTCTGCCTAAACCAGCCACCAACCACATACACTCCACACATATTTACAGAACATGTGCCCCTTTAATAAGCATGGAGACTGATGCCCTTTTCCTGTAGGGAACACCTAGTAATACATGTAGTAGTGGAAATTCTATTGAGACAGCGCCAGAATCATGATGATCAGTGATGATGAGTTTCCATCATCATCATCATGTTGCCTCAGAGCCAATGTTTCTGGAATGTTTCTGCTTGTTTTAGTTGTTTTGTTTTCCAGTTATTATTGTTATCATGGATCCAGTTTAGTTTCCATATTTCCAAACAAGGAAATCTTTTGTCTCTAGAACATTGAACTGAAGGTGGAGCTGGAGTCCATGAAGAGAGAAATGGCGGAGAAACAAGAACTGCTGGTGTCTGCGTCGTAAGTATCACGACTCGTCATGCATCACGACTCATCATTTCCCAAAACGATTCGATTCCGATTCACAAGGTCCCGATTCGATTCGCGATTTGATGCGATTCGATTCGATATCGATTCGATTAGGGATATTTTAGTTACAATACCAATTTTGCTTGAATATGAAAGATTCTCAGACAACTAATGTGGTAAATGGTACAAGAAACCCTCCAACCTGTTGCATTATTAAAAATATCAATGTTTACATTAAGAATTGACTCCAAAGCAGTAACATGAATGTACTTTTTATTCAACATGACATGACCGGCATTGACCGTGCAACTCAGACACTACAAAAAGTGCTTTCATTAGTGCAGACAGTGTAAATAAAGTGGCCACAAACAGCCTACCTGTAAACAAGAAGACATCACTTATCCCTCAGGAAAACACACTTTGCTGGAGTGTGGCTGTCTTGCATTAGAAATTGAAATGTACAAAAAACCAAAAATAGTGCAATAAATCAGGTATTCAGAATCTGAATTAGGTATCTTGGGGAACAAAGCTCTTCTCTGTCGTCATGTTTTTTAAAACCAAAATGCAACCAGACATCTGCCTTTAGACCCGGCAGTGACTTCTGAATCAACTGTGTTGAGAGATCTCGTTGTGCGAGATCTGGCCAATTCTCGTCGCGCGAGATCTGGCCACGAGATCTCATTGCGGGTTGAAGCTGCAAGCAGGAAAAGGCTTAAAAGATCGATCTCGGGATTTATGAATCAATAATCACTCATTCAAATGAAGATCGATTCTGAATCGGGAAATCGATTTTTTTAACCCAGCCCTAATCTTTAGCCAACGATGCTGTGACATGCTGCTAACGTTTTCATACTACAAACAAAGTGGTGTTTGAATGAAAAGCTTATTGAAATAAACCCATTTTATTTGATGGTAAATTCTTGATTTATTGCATCGCGTCACAATCGGAAGTCGAGACTCTGTTCATACGAAAGTATGGGCTGCAGTTGAACTCTCGAGCTGTCTCATCCAGCCACACGACTTTCCATTCAACCATGTACTCCAGAAACCGCGGATAAGTAAATAAATCATGTTGTGGTGTGTTTCTCCCCCCTTTGTTGGCCCTCCTAATGAGCTGTGTTGTGACCAACCTCACAGAGATGGAATCATCATGGCAAGTCGCGGTCAAAGTTCACCAGTTTTTGGTCTGTGTGTATCATCAGGAAAGCTGTGGAGAGTCTGGCCAGTCGAGACATGGGGGACTCCCAGCGTGTCCGGGAGAAGGAGCGGAGAGACATGGACGCTCTGCAGCAGGCACTCAACAAGAAGATTGCCGACCTGGAACAGGTCAATATTTTAGCAAGAGTATAAATTTACATTTTTTTGGTTAAAATAAAATTGTAGGCCACTGTAAAAACTTGCCACAAACACAAGTTGGCAAAAGCTTTTATACAGTGGTAATGTCTTTCCTATTGTACATATCACTGATGTGTTGCAATTTCTTTTAGAGCTCCATAAGAAAATGTCTGCATCTATGAATTTAACTTTCATAAATACATGTAAATTTTCGATGTTCAAACTATTTATACCTAACCTACTACTCAAGGTAAATAGTTGCTTATCATCCCAGTTTTGCAAAAGGGGTTTTCCTCACACCCTATTTGTTTGCTGTGATGCCAGGATCTGCATGTGGCAGAGGAGGAGGTGGAGAAGATGGCCGCTATTGCTGAGCACGAGAAGCTGAAGAGTCTCGACATGGAGAAGCAGCTCGTGGCCCAGGGTCTTTCCCAGGCCTTCGCCCCGGTCCCTGGGCCCGACTCTGACCTGAAGCAGGCACTGCAGGAGAAAGATGGGTAGGAACACAATGGGCTGTGAAAATCATTGCTAAAGTTAGATGGACAATAATGGGATCTCTTATGCTCTGATGCTTGATAATGTGTGGATGTGGTTCTGCCATATCCTCCCGTACCAATGATTAAGCATCTTGGTGGTAATGGATTTGTTGACTTGTGGTTGCAGAATCATAGAGCAGCTCAGGAGGTCTCTGAGGGAACATGAAGGTTTGATGAAGCAGAAGGCCGAGGCGGACCACGGGGCGGATACAGCGGTACCCGACCGCATCACACAACTCACCATCCTCATCGGCGAGAAGGATCACCAGCTCCAGGCATGTGTTAGATTTTTAAAATGGCCAATATTACTTTTTACATTAAATGATACATTTTACATCGATTACATCCAGACTTCCTTTTTATTCCTCTATTGCAAGTTCTACTAATTAGTAAAACACTATCAGATTTAGAGCATGCAATTGAGGAAGTGGCAACAAAACACCAAAGTAAATCTTTTTCAATCCTCTACAGGTGCTGAGGGAGCAGTTGGGAGGAGAAAGGGACAAGGCCCAAAGGGATCACGAGGTCAGTCCTGTCTCGAGATCCTCTCAGTAATACAGTGAATGGGAGGTCCGAGTCGTACCCCTAGCGGTACTTGGAGGATTTCAGGGGATACTTGGACATTTAAGTCCTTTTTGTTGTTCAAATATAGGTTATGAAATAATGTGCCACCATAATACAATTTGTTGAATCTGAATGCCACAATTTTATACAATTTTAAAACACATTTAATAAAATCTGTTCGGTGCATCTTTTTACCAGCCATTTCATCTTCATGTTTACCCCAAAAAGCATGTACATACATTTATTTTTTTTCTACAAAATGTTTCATGCTAGTGAAATGGATAGTTGGCTGAAAGAATGTCTTGGCGGCTGTACGCTTGTCAAAATAGTTTGAGAACTACTGCAGTAATACATTCACTAAACATGAAACAAACACAAAGCAAACTCATTCACTAAACATGAGCTGCGTAGCTCAGAGAGCTTTCTTCCCAGTCTTGTTTGCTTCTAGCATTTTTCTCATGTCTCTCTCTTTTTTTATTTATTTTATGTGCCAAGCCACAGCTTTTTCCTTTTGGCCACAAATCATAAGCCACGCCATTTAGCCGTGTCCTGCAGTGATGTGTCAGGGCTGTCAAAAACCACCACCACCACCACTGGCGCAGTCTGGCAGGGCAGACGGCAGTCATTGTCGCGCAGCACAAAGCCCACAGTGTATTAATTCTTGGGGGGGGATCGGTCGTGCGGTCAGACGTGATAACTGCACATCGGCATGTATTATTATTGCTTTTTTCCTTCAAGCATTCCTGGCGGCCAGTCTCTGTTTTTATACGCTCTCTTCTCCACATGGGACCTGGCTGTGTGCTTTGGTGTTCAGACAAAGTTAGCATCGGAATCAGACTTGATATTGACCCCAGGACACCGTATCAGGATCCAAGTGATTTATATGTATTGTTGCTTGGCTAATACTGGATATTAGGAACGGATGGCAGAAGAATGCCCAATTAGTCTCTAAACTGTGGTTTTCTGAAGGAAATTGGCTACATGTTGAAGCATAGCATTGAGCATTGAGAGCATTGAGAATAGCGTGCGGGACTGAATGTATACTGTTGCCACCATTTTGTATCACCAAATACCTAATGTCCTGATCAGGACATTTGTGAGAAGGGGGGTCTGTGGATTATTGAGGGTGGCATCAGCCATAACAACACTGCAATAGTCCTAGGGGATTTGATCTGATTGAATGCCTGTGGCAGAGTCAAATGGAAGCTGGAGCAGGGATTATTGAGGGCTTAGGGCTTATAGCCCTCTGCACTTACCAGGGACAGTCAGTCTCTCTCTCCGCTCCCTCTGCAATGCAGTGAGCATACCGGTAGACGTTTCCTCGGCCGGCAGGCTGACAATGATCAACCTTGTGCTGTTTGTGCGTGAGACTGTCTTCTTGGTCTTGGAGCGTCTTGGTCTACTTCAGGCTGCCATCTTGAGCACGAAGGCGCAATGAAGGACCCGTGCCGCGTGTGTGGAATTCGCCTGGTGGGCAGCCAATGTCGCTGGATCTTTAGTGCCACGGGACAGAGGAAGCTCCAGGTGATCCTGTCCCATGTGCTGGGCTGGGCGGTGACTCGAGGAGATGGTCGCAGCGAGTTCCTGTGCGGGAAGTGTGTGTTCCAGCTAGAGAAGGTGGTCCACTGTGATATCACCATCAACCGGCTCCAGGATGAACACAGCGCTCAGGTGCAGAAGCTCCAGGCGGAGAAGGAACATGTAATCCAGTGCCTTATCCATGTCTACAGTAAGAACAATTTATCCCAAGCTAAGGGCGATGGGGACAGTTCCAGGTCCAAGACTCCTGTTAGGTCCTCTGGATGCAGCAGTCTCGATGATTATGCTGATGATGAGGTGGTGGGTCAGCTCCCCTCGAAGTCTCAGCCCCAGAGGTATACTGAGGTGGGCCAGGTGAAGAATCAGATGAGAAGGTGCGTAAGTCTGGATCGACTCGGAGGGAAAGCGGCTGTCACGCCAGGCCGATCGGCCCTCAGAAGGCCCTCGCCCAGGGTAGGATCGGGGTCGATACCGGAATGTTCTTCAGGTGGTCTCCACGCTGCACGCCACGGCTCCAAGAGCATGTATCAGGACTTGGTCAGCCGTAAGGGCACCATGCCTAGCCCTGGGTTCAAAGGTCGCTCGACATCCCTGCAGTCCCTCAATCAAGACTTTTCCTCCGATACCTTTTCAGACCATCAGCCTAAGAGACGCCTAAGCGACAAGGGGTTCAGCGCCAGAGAAAGGATTACCGATGAGCCAAAGGCAAAGGCCCAGGCTAGAACCCTGCTCCGTAGCCCCACAACCCAGCCGTCCCTGATCTCTGACCTCATCCAGTTGCTGCGTTGCATCTCCAGGCGGGAAGTCCTTGCCCCACCAGACAGCCGCATCCCTGTGCTACAGAGACCCCATACCGCTCACACGCTTCAAAACCTCCTGAGGGTGAAACGCAGAAGCAGGGAGGCACAGTGGAAGTCTCTGCATGACCTTACAGAGGAATTTAATGATGAATACACTCCCGTTAATGCCAAGGTAGTCCTTTGCTCTCTGCGTTAATTGACAATCCACCATCTGGCATTAGTGGCTTTGTTTTTAGCTGATGAGGATGTCGTGTCAGATGTCACTGGTTAGTATGGTGGTGGTGGTGGTGATCAATGTTGGGGTTTTTTTTGTTTTGAATTTAGGGATTTACAAAGAGGGAGCATGACATCGGCCAGTTGGAGTCCACCAATAAGCTGCTGAAGGATGAGCTCACTCGGACGAAAAGCAGCAATGAGCGCTTGAGCAAATCACTGGAGGAGTCTCAGAATCAGAACAAGGTACTTGGGGGAGCAAAGACATTGCTCTACTGTTTTGTTAATTCCTCTGGATTTGTCCTATGGATTTCTCATGTACTGCGCTTATTACTTTCTATTTTCTACAGACTCTTTCCAGGAAGATAGATGAGAAGGAGAACGATCTGTGCTCTGAGAAGAAGAACTCCCTGAAACGAGACAAAACCATCCAGGGTCTCACTCAGGTCCTCAAAGAAAAAGAAAAGGAGGTAGATTTATCACCGTCCAATACTATACATATATACATATACTATACTATTTTCATTCAAGACATCATCGACAACAGCAATAAGGAATAAAACGGCTCAACTTTGTCATGTAAAATATTTTTTACGTTATATTGCACAGATCTTAGAGTTGTGTCACGAGATTGACGACAGGGACGAGGCTTTGACCAAGGCGAGAGAGACTGCACACAAAGCACAGCTTCAAAAATACCAGGCAAGTCACCATCAACATACCTGAGTATGTGTGGTGATAGTGCATTTTTAATTGAGCGTGCGTGCGTATATAATAATAAACACACACTTAAACTTAACTTCACTCCCCCCGCCACCCTTCAGGGTGCAGAGGAGCACCAGAGTCTGCTGATGGAGAAGCAAGCAGAGCTGGCGCAGCTCCAGGGCGAGCACCACACCAAGGTGCTGGAAGCCCAAAAGCTGCTGCGCTCCCTGGGCCGGAAGGAACAGGAGCTGGCCGACATGCAGCAGGCCAAAGAGCAGCTGGAAGTGGAGCTGGAGGACGTCCAGCAGCAGAAGAAGAAGGGCGATAAAGCGCTGAATGTAAGACTCGCAGACTATTTGATCTTTGACATATCTCTGCTTGAAACTCTACCAAATCTATGGTGACCGGTTTTTCTTTCCTCTAGGACTTGCAGAACCAGCTGAAGAAGCTCAGCGGGGAGATCCGGGACAGAGAAGCCGCCCTGGAGCAACAGTACCAGAGTGTTCTGGATCAGACCAACAGGAGACTGCAGGCCCACGAGGTCACCATCCAGCGGCTCACCGCCAGCGTGGTGGACAAGGAGCAGCGGCTGCAGGTGACCCACACTACGCTGTAACCTCTGGCATACACGATGCTTGTCTCAGCCTGGATCGATAGATGGATGGATTGGTGATTTGATGGAGATCTAGACTGCAGTGAAGTGATGGATGCATGAATGGGTATGTTCCTAATTGTTTTTGTCTGTATGGTTTCCAGGACTATATGAACATGCTTAAAGAGTTTGAGCAGAACAGAAGCCCCGGAGGAAGCGATATCATGCTGTCCAAGCTCCGAGAACGACTCAAAGAGAATGAGAAGGCTCTTGAGGTGTGTGGAAGTGGGGGTGGGATTTGGGTGTGTTAAGACCTACAAGTTGTCGTTGCCTTTTACACCTTTTGTCTTAATATCGACTCCCTGTTATTTGTCACTTTGCAGAAGACACTGGACGAGAAGTTTGCCGCCATCGAAGAGAAAGACAATGAAATCCACCAGCTGCAGTTGGCTCTGAGGGAAAAGGAGAGAGAACTGGAGAGACTCAACAACCTGCTGGCCCACAACAATGAAACCATCAATGTGAGTACCTGATATCTTAAGAAAATATATAATAGGTTTTCCACAAAAGATTCATTTAGGGTATTTAGCAGACACTTTTGTCCAAAGCGACTTTTACAAATACAAGTACATTTGTCTGAAGAGAGTGAAACAACAATATATTGCTATATTGACGGTACAGTAAGATTTCAAGCACTCATAATTGCTAGGTTAACCCCTTGCTGGTAAACAGGCAAGATAGCTCAGATAAGATAAGGCGATGCTAATATTCAACGTCTTTCAAGTGCATGTAGACAATGAAGATTTGATTTTTTCCCTCAGAGTTTTGACAGTGTGATCAAGGAGAAGGATGTGGAGCTCCAGCGTGCCGTCAACACCCTGAAGAGCCTGCAGAGAGCCAAGCAGGACGCGGAGGACAACCTCAACCGAGCGCTGCGGGAGAAGGACTCCATCATTAGCCAGCTGCAGCTCTCTCTGCAGGGCAAGACCAAGGACATGGAGGTTAGCCTTGATAGCGTTTTTTTCCTTTTTCTTTTTTCACTGGAAAAACGATTAAAATCATGATGTCAACATGGCATTTGTTGGGGTCTGTACCAAACAAATGTGGAGGTCAGCGTGCATCTCTGCAGCTCTACAGTACTTAATTTATAATGGTAGTTTACATTTACTTTTTATTATATTTAACACATTTTACACTTATCCAAAAATTGCAACTCCTGTGATGTGGATATTGCATTTGGCCATATTGTGATTTCATTGTTCAGCCCTAATGCAGAGTTTCTCTCAAATATTGCTTGGTGAGCAGCTTGGTCATTTCTAAACTTGTCTTGTCTTCTGTCATCAGGAAATGGCCCAAGCGATGCTGGGCCAGTCCCAGAGCCAGGCCCACGACCTGGCCCAGCAGATGGGCGAGAGGCTAAAGGTGACTGAGGCCATGTTGGCCGAGGCCACCAAGGCCCGGGAGAACCTGGTGGCCGACAACGCATCCGCCGTGGAGGGCCTGTTGGCCACCATCAGCAGCAAGGACCAACTGTTGAAGGTCGGTACCACCTCCAAAGTTATAGTACTGCACATTACTGGACAGAGTGTGTCATATCCATATGCAAGGAATACAAGGCTAGTTTTTTCTTTTGTCTAACTCTAACTGGACTCTTAACTCCTCCACGTGATGCCGTGTACCCCTGCAGGAGTCCTCTGAGCATTACAACCGCATGCTGTCTGAGTACACGCGGGAGATCCAGGATCTGAAGGCCCAGCTGGCCGACGTCCGGCAGAAGCTCAGCACCGCTGAGAAGCCTGGTTCTGCTGTGGCACTGGGCCAGGACGTGTACCTCGAGGTGGCTGAGCTCCGGGTGCTGCTGGCGGAGAAGGATGGCCTGATCAAAGTGCGTATGATTAGATGGAGCCCACTATAGACCACTTGGCGCCCGGTGCAGCACTTTGTGTTGTTATTCCAAACTAACAAGGCTAACGATGGTGTTATTGTTGTTGGGTTTTGTAGAAGCTACTAGAGCGCGGTCAGGACAGAGATGGGTTCTTGTCCGATTCGGATCACGTGCTGGAACTCCGACACACCGTCCACATCCTGCAGGGAAGGCTGGAGGAAAGAGAAGGTGAGACAAAGTCAAAGACTCCTCGTTAGGTCCTCTGGCTTCTCTGGTGGTTCTAAAGCTAATCTGCTGTGGAACCCCCTCTTGCGCCCCCTCCTCCCGCAGCGGACTTGTCCAAGATGAACGGTGAGGGCCACCTGACGGTCACCAGGACCACCACCATCCTGAAGAAGGAGCTGGTACAGAAGACGGAGGCACTGAACCAGGCCTTGAAGAGGGAGAATGACCTGAAGGTCAGTGAGTCACGGTGGCCATTAGAGGTGCTTGTAGGTCACGTTTAAGAGCTTGGAGCAGGGAGGGAGGCTCTTTAGTTTCAATATCTTTCTGCCCTCTCTCTCTCTCTAGAATATTACCTACTGCAGTGTAAAGCTCCACACAGATCTTAGCAGAGATGTCATAATGCAATATTTCCAACGCTGTCTCTTTTTTTTCCCCTCCTAGATTTCACTGGCAGAGCTCCAGTCAATGTTGGCTGATCTCAAGGCACACGTCATGGGCCACGAGGCCAACGTAGAGTCCCTCACCAGCACCCTGGAGACCAAGGACCAGATCATCAACGTGAGTAGTCTAGTCCTACCCCCTGTCCCACCCCCTCCCACCCACAGTCATGAAGTCAGACGCTCCTGTCAGACACAGCCCAGCTTTGGATAAGGAGCTTCTCCCCTCTCACTACATGGGCGATCCTCCCTCACCCCCTGCTCCTCCTCCTCCCAGACTTGCTGTAGCTGTCTTTGTGAGGAGTTTCTCTCCATGTCTGTCTGGGCAGGAGCTGCACCTGCATCTGGGTCAGCGTGGGGACAGACAGACCGGTAACGGTCAGGACCAGGCCTCCGGTACCGGTACCGTTGGCGAGGTGGCGAGGTCACCGTCTAGGCTGCCCCAGAGGGAGAGCACCACCGTCGGCGGAGACAGCCAGCAAAAGGTATTCGTAGAAAAAAAGGTGCACTACATTACCGTGACTTAAAGGACACATATCATACCACCAGGTGTGAGCGTGATTAGCCATTCCAAGCTGTTTCAAAAAACGGTTTCATCTCCGGTTTTTGAAACCACTCTGCAATTGGGAGAGAGCCTACCCAGTGGACTGTAGCAACTGGTAGGCTGATCTATCCAGCATACACCTGGGTGGACACTCCCACTTGTCCAAAACTGGTGATTCTGGAAGGGCTAATCACACTCACACCTGATGGTATAATATGTCTCCTTTAAGAATCAATGAGCTTGGGTCGAGATTGATCCCTGAAAGGGGGGTGACGTTTAGCTTGAACGTGGGACCCGGAGAAGAGACTTGTGAATAGCGTTGTTGTTGTTGTTGTTGTGACGGTGCTCTCCCCACCCACCCCTCCAGGTTCTGCCCAGCCGAGCCTCCCTGCAGGAGGAGCACGCCGCCCTGGTCCGGGCCCTGAAGACCGAACAGCAGCTCTTCTCCAGCCTCATCCGCACTGTCAAGGAGCCCGACAGGTGAGCAGCTCATGGTCAACAACATAGCCTGGCTGAACAGTGGGGACAGGAAATAGGAATATCATTTTTGTAAATAAACCAATTCAGTGATCATCATGATATTTCTTAACGTATTTGTATGATGATGACCTTTTTAATATAATCATCAATAGAATATATTATTATATTTTAGAATATATCATTACATAGTCTCTATATATTAATGTATATTAAATCCTTACTGTGTATATATATATGTTATTCTCAGTAATTACCGGGGAAAAGAGGGAAATCACTTAATGTCTAATTCGTGCCCACTGTGAGTAGACTTTGAATGAATGATCAACTTAGTTAGACATACAGTTTTAATTAAATGTCTATATACCTGCTCTGTGTGTATACTGTGTCTGTGTGTGTGTGTGTGTACTTCTGCATGTGTGTCTGTCTGTGCCTATGGCTGTGTCTGTGCCTATGTCTGTATCTATGTCTGTGTGTCTATGTCTGTGTCCTTGTCTGTGCCTATGTCTCTATCTATGTCTGACTGTGTCTATGTCTGTGTCTGTGCCTATGTCTGTGTGTGTATCTGTGTCTGTCTGTGTCTGTCTGTGTCTGTGTCTGTGTGTTATTGTCTGTGTCTGTGTCTGCAGCTCCCAGCGGCTGCATGCACTGCAGCTGGAGCTGGCGGCAGTGCAGCTCCTCCGCCAGCAGCTGGAGGAGAGCCTCCGCAACAACGAGGCGCTGCGGGACGCGCTGGAGGCCCGGCTGCAGCTACAGCCCCCTCCGCCCGCGACAGAAGGTGCAGTAGTAGCTCCGCCCTCTGACCTCTGACACGGCAGCAAGGGGGGGTTTATTTGCTTTGAGTGGATGTGAACTGGGGGTGTTCCGTCGCTAGGTCACCAATAAGGTTGTGACCTTCTTGGTTTATACACAGATGTATAAAGATGGCCGCACATCTGGGCTTGGGGAGATGTGTCTCTGCCGCCGCCATCGCAGGGGGCTCTGACCGTTTTGTCGGGTTGTGTTTCTGTTGTATGTTTTTCTCTTATGATTTTCTCTCATCCTTGCTGTTAAGGGAGCATGCACATCCAGTCCCGCTGTTCTGCTTTGTCTCTCTGTCCTCTGTGTGTGTGTGTGTGTGTGTGTGTGTGTGTGCGTGCGCGTGTGTGTGCGCGTGTGTGTGTCCATCCATCCATCGTCAGCTCTTCATCTGCATGGTGTACCGTATGTCTCTCCACCGCGGGCCGGGATGCCCATCCACCTGCCCGCCACTCTCATTGTCTTGTCATTTCTCCACTCATCTGTCATTCAGTGGAAAAAGTCAATAAAAACCGCACCCGTCCTCTGTCTCTCTGTCTCGTCTCACTGTTTAACGCTGCTGTCCTGCTGGCTGTTTGGTTGATTACATCACCACTTGCTAGGTTGCTAATCAACCCCATCTGGTTCACACACACGCACGCACGCACGCACACACACACACACACACACATGTTAAATGTAGTCACATCACATCATCATTGTACTATTCACGTTTCATTTCCTGCCTCTAAGCCTCATCCGTCCTCCATTGCATGAATTGAAAGGGTAACAGTATACATTTCATTGTGCACAACACACACACTAAATGAACATAAACACGCAGGGGATACGCCAGCATGAGCCTCGAATCACACGCATGAACGCACCACGAGCACGCCATTGCTTATTGCTGTGTGTGTGTGTGTGTGTGTGTGTGTGCATGCACTAGATGACCACATGCACGTCTGCCCGAGTGATCCTCTCGCCACTATCACCCTTGAGGCTGATTAAATGCGCCACTGGGCGTGTCGCCACGTAGGGGATGCAAATGAGTTGAGCCGTAAGCCTGCACCTGGCCCGCCTATATGTGGATATAGGAAGGGCACGGCACCACCATCACCACCTCCTCCTCCTCCATCTCCTCCACCCCCAGGCTTAGCTAAACCTATTGTATAAATAGGTCGTCTGTGATTAAGTCTCCCAGGCTCACATGTGGCGGAGGGGGGGGGGGGGGGCGTGTTGAATGCAATGAGCTTTAATTGAATGCAATGAGGTCTCTCTTTCTCTCCATTGCGGTTTTCCACTGCATACTGTATGTCTGTTCCATTCCTATCACTTTGGATGGATTCATATCCAGATCCATATCATGCCTATTTTGGTCCAACATCTATCGCCTAACCCCTGTCCAGAGTAATGTGAAACGTGTGTGTGTGTGTGTGTGTGTGTGTGTGTGTGTGTGTGTGTGTGTGTGTGTGTGTGTGTGTGTGTGTGTGTGTGTGTGTGTGTGTGTGTGTGTGTGTGTGTGTGTGTGTGTGTGTGTGGAGAGATCCGGAACAGCTTGAGAGCATGTGTGTGTGCGTGTGTGTGTGTGTGTGTGGGTCTCAGCAGTGTGTGTGTGTGTGTAGGTCTCAGCTGTGTGTGTGTGTGTGAAGGTCTCAGCAGTGTGTGTGTGTGTGTGTGCAGGTGTGGATCCGGAGCAGCTCGAGAGCATGAGGCACCAGCTAGAGGACGCCCAGCGCTGGAACGCCTCCCTGCAGGCCCGCCTGGGAGCCATCCAGAACCGGGCGGGAGGAGTGGGAGGAGCCAACGACACAGGTAGACTGAACACATGACCATGTCCCTATCCAGAAGTCTTCGGCTCTCAAAATAAACACAATAGACATTTGTATAGACATACTTTTTTGTGTAGTCTTTTTTTCTTTGATTTCATTGTTTCAAGATATTATTTTTATTGTATATTGTATTTTTCCTGTATCGATTTTTGTATTATTTATTTGATCTCAAGCTTATTTTGTCTTCTTTCTCTTCATTGTGTTATTTGTTCACGTTCATTCGCGACTGCAAATATTCCCATCTTTTCATGAGATAAATCCAAGTACCATGGACGCTATAATGTTGTTAACACTTGTGTGCGGCGTCCTGGTCTTGCAGGGGACACACTGAGCTTCCTGGGGGACCAGACCTCCTACATGAGCATCTGTGTGGGAGAAGGACTGCAGGAGGAGAGTCTGTCTCTGCTCTCTCCACAGGATCTCCGGCAGAAGGTTGGCTCATTGACACGTAGTAGAAACCCTACCGTAACCGTCTGTTGAGAGGAGGTGGCGGGCAAAATGTCTGAGGCCACTTTGAAGCGATCGCCATTTTGTTTAGACAGCATGTTGTTGTGGTTAGTCAGATCACAGAAGGAATCTTGGATTTCAAACTGTTGACCTCTTTTTCGATGAGACACCATTACTGATGTCCTTTTCCCTGCCAAAATTAGTGCATATTTGCAGGTCTTCTAAACATGTGAAAACCCGCTAGAAATAGGCGGCCATTGCTAGTAGACGAGTACGCCCTTTTGAGATGACAAACATGGCAGAAGTTACCGGCCGCAAAAATGGGCGAAAATGATCGGGTGTCATGTTTCCATCACCGCCGAAGCTGGTGGTAGCCGATAAATACCCGCGGCTACTGCAGATTCATTTGTCCCGGGAATGAATGTCGTTTGTAACCGTACCCACTGAAGACAAAAGCCAGATGTTGTTGGGTTTTTTTGTCCAGTGGGAACTGGAAACACGGCTTAAGTGTCATATACTTAAGTCCTCTCATAATCCAACCGTTTGTCAACACATTGACAAACATTCCCATCCATCCATCCATCTATTAAAGAACCACAATTGAAATAAACTTCTGGGATTTATCGTGTTTTATCCTTTTGACAAATTTTGTACAAAAGTTATGATGCCTCCAGGTGAGGCTGTGCATATATTATTGATTTATATATGTTACATATTTTTATAGTGTGAATAAAGAATTTCAATCAATCAATTCCGACGATAGGGTGTACTGCTGCTGCTGCGTAGCTAATGTAACTGAGAGTGGATGTTGCCCCTTGTGCCCTAGGTGGTGGAGCTACAGGAGAGTGTGAGCGGGCTGCAGAGTGCCAACGCAGAGCTGCAGAGGCAGGCCTCGCTGCTGGAGAGGACGGGGCACAGGGGGGACCTCAGCCAGGGTAGCGACGACGCCAGCCTCAGGACCCGGGTGAGGAACCAACACAGAACAACACTGCCTCTCTGTCCCTCCTGTTATGTGTTGGTTTTTTCTCTAACCTTTCTCCACCCTGCATTTTCACCCCTGCTCCTTTTTATTTATTTTTTTAAAGGGGCCCTCTTATGACCACATGGGTGTAAGCGTGATTAGCCATGATGCACGTTTTAAAAATTGTCACGTGAATAAAATCGTTTGACTGATCTCGGTCTCAGTCTTCATTCGTCTCGGTGGCCCCTCCCACTTGTGATGTCAATATGTCACAATGACATAGTCACGTGACACTTTTGAAACAGCTCGTATTGGCTGATCACGCTCACACCTGGTGGTATAATCGGCGCCCCTTTAAGCTTGTTAACCGTTTCCTCCGAATTCCTCTTATATCTATGAATATACAGTATATATGTGTGTAGACATCATCTCTCTCTCTCTGGCTCTCTAACCAATGCATTGTTTTGTCGTCTGTAGAAAATCAACAGAAATGTCCTCCTTCCTTTTTATCCTCGATCCTGTCTCCTAACCTCTGTTCCCTTTTATGCGTCTTCTGATCACCCATTGGACAACGCTGTCTCTCGCTCACCCATGCCGCATGCAGACACCTCACGCGTGCGTTCCCTTTTCCTCCGTTGGCTCTTTTCTTTTGTTACCAAGTCATTTGTGTCACAACGAGGCCCCGCCTCCCATCCCATTACTCTGTAGCCGCTAGAGGCGGGACCAGACGGGACCCCAAGTCGCCCCGGAGGTCGAGATCAACAGAGCCAGACAGAGACGCTGCTGCCACTGCAGGTATGGAGGGAAGGGGGTTGCCAATTGGATGGAGGGAAGGGGATCGCCAATGGGATGGAGGGAAGAGGATGGCATATGGGATGGAGGGAAGGGGATAGCCAATGGATGGGATGGGGGAGGGAATGGGATGGGGGGAAGAGGATGGCATATGGGATGGAGGGAAGGGGATAGCTAATGGGATGGAGGGAAGGTGATAGCTAATAGGATGGAGGGAAGGTGATAGCCAATAGGATGCAGGGAAGGAATAGCCAATAAGATGGAGGGAAGGATGGAGGGATAGCCAATGGATGGGGTAATCAGGCATTCAAAGACGTCTGTATGTCCCATCTGTGGTTGATTTGGTTTTGTATTCACAATTCATATACACACTTTTTAGACGGTTTCCCAAAACCATGGTGACAATGACAACGGAAGCTTGTTCACCACTGGAGACCGCCTGGTGAGGTCTAGCGGCAGCAGCGTGTCAGAACACCAGGAGAAGAACGCTGAGGAGACGGGACTCCAGTCACCTTTGGGTGATTCTGGTGACACGACAACTTCACTACTCAGGTGTGTTTCATCTTTCCGAATCGTGTTTACCCACCTGGTCAATGTTGAATTTCATATGAATATGTCATTATTAAGCGTAACCCCAGCAATGACATGGACATGGTGTTTTCCCTGTTTCTGATTGGTTTAAAAGTGGTGCAAGGTGATGTTTGACATGTGACCTCACTCATCACTGTCGCAATGCATTTCGACCAATGTCGGGTGGTGTCCATGTGCGTTTCGATTTGTAGTGTTTTTCTACCCCGATACCTGTGAGGGGAGAAAACAAACATTTTGATTCTGAAGAACTACATTTCCCTTGGTGCCCCAGGGACGAGCTCCTGCAGCTGAGATCGGAGAACGCAGAGCTATGCCGCGTTCTCCGGGAGAATGCCTTAAACGAGTCCCAGCGGAAGGCGAGAGCGGAGGAGGAGGATGACGATGACTGCAACGGACGGGCGGGCGGCAGCGGAGAGGAGATCGTGGCGAGACCGAGAGCCGAAGCCAAGGGTCACCTCAAAGTCCCTCGAGGCTGGTCAGAGCCGGTGGAGAGGAAAGGCCGCGGAGGAGTCGGGCTGGGAGAGGGGAACCCAGAACCGGGACGGGTCAACGGGCCACAGGTCCGCCATGCAACACGACCGCCAGGCAGCGAGGGCTCACAACGTCGGGTAGGGAGAACGAGACAGGGATAGGAAACCTGCCTCATGTCTGAATATACAACATACAATCTCATATTTGTCCCTTTCCATTTCAGGCTGGTGTCAGATCTCGCCTCCCTGTGCCCGTGAGACTGTCAGAACCAGCCAGTACCATCTGGACGGCCAACCGACCCGAACCGTCGCACCGCCACGTGGACACGGTTGACCCGCTCCTCGAAATGCACCTAAACCACATCTCCGAGCCGGACCAGCTCCTGTCCGAGGGCTCCGAGTACCCGCTGTCGCAGGAGGAGGAGCGGCAGCGGCACCCCCGGGTCCAACTTTGACGAGTACGTCCACCGCAGCAGCTGCAGCCCCACAGTCTCCGACATCAACCCCGAGGCCCTCGGCGAGGAGGCCGCCAGCGAGGTGGTTGCCCCGGGCCACGACCAGGACGACTCTGGCACCATGCTGGCCCAGCTGGAGCTGCTCCACCAGGAGTGCCAGGAGAAGGAGAGCCTCATCAACGAGCTGGAGGACAAGCTGTCCGCGTGGGAGGAGCTGCATGCCCAGCTGCAGGAGAAGGACCACCTCACCCGCCAGTACGCCGAGGCCCTGCAGGCCGCCGAGTCCACCATTGCGTACCTCACCGCCTGCAACCTGGACGGCAACAGTGGCCTCGGCTCCACCACCGCCACCACCACTCCCACCACCACTCCCACCGCCGCTGCCCTCCAGAGAGAATGCACGGAGCTCCACAAGACCCTGCAGGAGAAGGAGAGGCTCAACGGACACCTCGTGGAGTTCCTCAACATGACTGGCAGGGAGATTTCCGCCGTCCGGGCTTCTTTGTCCTCTTCTAAAACGGCAGCCTCTCGTGAGCTGTGTTCACGGCTGGAGAGCGCCCTGCAGCAGATGAACGCGTCCCTCGCGGCTCAGAACAACATGCCCTGGGGTTCTCACCTTGGCCCGGAGCAAAATGCGAATGGTCTTCAGCCAGGCAGGCGAGGGCTGGAGAGTCTCGATGCGGAGTGTGAAGAAGGAACTCCTTCAGAGGCCAGTGATGTACTTCCAGGTCTTAACCATGATGGTGTTCTGCAAGAGGACTACTTCAGCAGGCAAATTGCAGGAGAGTCTGTGGATAAAGACAGGTTGAGGGATATTGAAGGCAAATCGAGCTGCTCTGAAGGCAGTGTAGCTCACGGGGAGATGGCCAAGTGTCTGTCAGACTGCCTTTCCGCAGCAGAGTCGGCCATCGCCTCTCTGGCGGCCCACTGCACCGACGCTGACAGCTCGTCTTCTGGAATGCTGGCCCAGACCGGCTCTGACCTCCAACGCCACCTGCAAAGGCTTCAGATCTCTCTGAAGGAGCTGGGTAAACTGGAGGACCGTGGCCAGCTGGAGGAGGCCAAGAACGGCTCCAACAGGAGGTCCGGGTCCCAACCGCCATACCAGGAGCTCCAACGGAACATCCTCCTCCTGTACCGGGCCTTCTGCGATCACGCCCAGAGGATCTCGGACCTCAAAGCTCAGGCCTCCAGCCTGCAGGCGGAGAAGAGACTCCAGGGAGAGGAGAGCGAGACGCAAGTCTCGGTGGACGGCCCCGGCGCCAAAGGGTTACCGGGCAACATTAAGGCCCAGCAGCCTGAGAGACTCCAGAAGCCTCTGAAGGACAAGAAGAAGATGTCCAAGGTTCTGGAGGAGAAAGCCCTTGTTAACGGTAAGGAGACCTAGTACACAGAGGAGGTCCCTTTCACTTCCTTTAGCTGTGGTAAAGATATTTTTGGAATTACCTTAATTAATTGAATTCATTCATTGGATTAGTAATCCATTTGATTTCACATTGGGCGGTAGAGAATGTGCACCTGGCATTCTCAGTGTGACGATGTCAATAATGTTCCATATACACACACACACACACACACACAATCCCTTATTCCCCTTCCTAACCGGACACTTGTTGCCTCCAGCGCCCCCTCTGGAGCAGGAAGACAAGTGCGTGCAGGTGGATTTGCAGGACCTGGGTTACGAAACCAGTGGCAAGAGTGAGAATGATAGGGAGGAGAGCAGTAGCACAGGTAGCCGGCGGTCGACTGGATTATTAGTACTAATCGCACTGCGTGGTGGATCATGAGTCTTCCTGCATGGCCACTGATGAACTGGACTGCTGTGATGATCTGTCACCTTTTATAACACTGGTGTGTCAACCTCTGGGTCTCAACCTCCCCTTTACTGTTCATAACTTTTCACGAAACCACCAGAGCTGCATGCTGTTTTTGCATGTTTTCACTGAATTTTAAGAAGGCCCCCTGGTTAAAGCACTCTTAACCTATGTTCCCTCTTTCTCCTCTCTGTGTCGCACCGCACTCACCAGGATATTATTTTATATCCTATTAATTTCTCTATATTATTTCCTCTTATTTCCTGTCAGACGGACTCACAACAGAACACACTTGTTTGCTTTTCCCCTCTCTATATATCTCACCACATCCGTCCTCATCTTCACGTTGCCTGTGTGTGTGTGTGTGTGTGTGTGTTGTGTGTGTGTGTGTGTGTGTGTGTGTGTTCAGAGCTGAAGGTTTGCGTGCAGCCTGGCGACAGTTCCTTCAGCCTGCCGTCTCTGCTGAAGGAGGAGCAGGCGGCCTTCTCCTCCTCCGGCGAGAACCTGGACTCCACGTCCAACTCCTACCCCAGCTCCCCCGCACTCAGCTCCCACAAGGTTAGCTTGAAAGCTGGAGACTTTTATTGTGAAATCTGGATGTGACTTTTGTTTCAAAATCTGATTACTTTTATTTTGGATTCTAGTGATTTACTTTGGAATCTGGCAACTTTTATTTTGAAGTCTGGTAACTTTTATTTTGAAATCTGGTGACTTATTTTGAACTCTGGTCACTTTTATTTTGAAATCTGGTGACTTTTATTTTGAAATCTGATTACTTTTATTTTGATCTATGATGACTTATGTTGAAATCTGGTGACTTTTGTTGAAATCTGGCGACTTTTGAACTATCGAGTGGTTTCCCTGCCAGGTGAGCCTCAAGAGCCTGCAGGCCTTCGAGGATTACGGCGTGTCGGAGGACCCCGCCGAGCTGCGGGCGCAGGTCCGCGAGCTCCGGCTGCAGCTGGAGAGCCAGGCCCGGGCGGCCCGGCAGATGCAGAGCCTGCTGCTAGGCCCCCACCGCCACCCTCCCCACGCCTTCCCCAGCGACCTGGTCTCCACGCCCCTCGACTCCCCCTTGGGAGAGCACCCCGGGGCCTGGGTGGCGGCGGGCGACGTGGACACGGACGCGGAGAGCCAGAGGATGAGGGAGGAGATCGGCGCTCTGAGAGAGGAGGATCGGCGCTCTGAAGAGGAGATCGGCGCTCTGAGAGAGGAGATCGGCGCTCTGAGCGAGGAGATCGGCGCTCTGAGCGAGGAGCTACAGCGCGAGAAGACTCTGAACCGGAACATGAGTGAGCAGCTGCAGAACGCGCAGCTCCGCAGTCGCTCGGCCTCGCCCGCCAGGTACACACGCACACACCTCCCTCTGGTCACACGCTTACAGTACTGCTCCTCCCCCGAGGCTCACCTGTCTCCCCCCCCCCCCCCCCCCCGTGTTCCTGCGTTTTCACCCGGCACTGCCTGCAGGCTGGACTCCCTGGTGCAGTCCCAGGCCCGGGAGCTGTCCACGCCTCCGGCAGCAGATCAAGGAGGGGCGGGGCCTGGCCACCGCGCACCGCCGGCAGCTGGCGGCGCTGGGCCGGGACCTGCGGGAGCTGCTGCAGACGCAGGCCGGCGCCGGGAAGCCGTTCCGGGGAGACGGCCTCCGAGAGCAGCTGGACAAGAGCCTGGGCCTCCTGGAGAGACTGGAAGCACGGCTGGACAATGGTGTGTGTGTGTGTGTGTGTGTGTGTGTGTGTGTGTTTTCTTGTATATATACAGGATATACATGTATGGTATTATGGCCTTCAATGCTAACATGCTATCAGCATTTCAAGATGCAATCTAATGAATGGATTCCCATGCTAACATGTTGTCGACTTACACATTCAACTAATGGAACTACTCGTACACGACCTTTATACAAGACTCTGACTGGAGGCATTTTCGTTGTACTTGGTATTACATTACATTTCAGTTTGTTTTGATGGCTAACTGTTGGCCTTGTCTGTTTCCCAGGAGACAGCCCTCCGGACAGTGAAGACGGAGCTGCTCTGGAGCTAGCTAAAAGGTACACACAACACCAGGGATCATTATTATTTGTAACTTTATTCTTTTATTTTAGTATATTGCCGTTGGTCATGAATTTCTGAAAACGATATCGCCAGTGGTGTGTTTATCATGTTAAGGCTGACGGCTACTAGCGGTGTGGTCACTGTGGTTCCTATTGTGTAGACTTTGGTTTTGGTCATTTTGAGCGGTTTTTCCTGTCTGTCTTGTGCTCCATTCCAAGACCTAGACACAGTCCTGCCCCCCCCCCCCCCCCCCCTTTAGTAGGTCACCGGGTCACTGCCCTTGGGGTGTTTTTTAGTTGTGTACGGTATGTTGCTTCTGACCTGCTTACTACACCCTCACATACCCCAACTGAGGTTTTTGCTGGTAACCATGTTGGCTATTGCAGACGTTGCTCAGTTTTTTTGTGTGTCTCTTGTCCTGAAAGTCCTGAAAATAATTATTCATCATCGATAAGCATTCCTAATATTGTACCGCATTTTTATGAGAGTGCAGTTATTTCATTCAAAAGCAAAAACGTCGATAGTTGCTTAGTGGCGGTAGTTTGTTATGGAACATCACAAATCTCACATAATTCTATCATAAATAACCGAATTTGGTTCTAACATAAATGTGTGTGACCAAGACGACCGTGTATTTGTTTGTAATAGTGGAGGAAACGGCTTGCCAAGTATCTGTGGTTTGCATGCATTTTCACAATGTAAAGCACAGAGAGTAGATCCCAGGTAGTTTTACCTTTATTCCATACAATTCAATACATCATCATTATTCTAACCGGGCAGCAGCAGCAGCAGCGCCGAGGAGCTGCGGCAGCAGGACCTGCACTACGTCAGCCATCCTCAGGACTGCCCCGCTAGCATCCAGCAGGAGCTGGAGTATCTGCGGCTGCAGCTAGAGGGCGAGAGAGAGCTGCAGCAGCAGCATCTCCGCTCTCTGGCGCAGCAGAACTACAATCTGGCCCAGTGCACCACAGAGCAGCTGGACCTGTGAGTCAGGCGGGCCTCGCGTCTCCTGTAGGACAGCCCAGTGTTTTGTTTGCAGTGAACTTTCTCTCTTCATCTGTAAAAATCATTTCCTTTTTTGCTTTTACGTTAACGGCGAGACTAGTGTGTGGACGTTGGAGTCGAGACTTTTCCTGTGACTACCAGACATGTTTTGTTGTTTTTCTTTTTTTGACGAGTGTAGTTGATCCAGTTGTCCTGCTGTGTGCTTCTATTTATCTACTTCCTGTTTCCTGTCACATGGTGGTGTGCAGTTGTCATGCTGGTTTTCTGAGTTCCCCACACGTCAATCCTCTGCCTCTAGTTCTCGTCTCTGGAACAGAGGAACCCGAGGGCATCGTAATCTGTCAAACAAAAACTACCTTTTTTTTGTTGACCTTTCTTCTAATCAAGGAGTGTAGTGTCATCTTTTTCAGTTTGAAATCTATGCCAAATTCTACCACTTCTTGTTCTCACTGTGTCGTTCCCCCCTACCCCTCCAATCACTTTTTTAAATGCACGCAAGGCACTCTATCGATAAAGTTTCATTTGATTGGCCCAGGTTGTCCAGGGAGCTGCAGGAGAAGGACCGGCAGGTGCAGAGCCTGCAGAGTCAGCTGAGAGCCCGGAGTCCCGGCAGCAGCCCCTGGGTCTCTGCCTCCTCCTCCCCGGCCCCTGGCTCCGCCTCCCCGGCCCTTGGCTCCGCCTCCCCGGCCCCCGGCTCCTCCTCCCAGGACCCCGGCTCCTCCTCCTCCTCCGAGGTGTGCCCCACCTACGTGGTGTCCGGGTCGGGCCGCAGTAGCCCCTCGGCACCCAGGCACCACCCGCAGTCTCACGGTAGGAAGTGGATGGCGTGTGTATTTATATACGTATAGTATATACTTTATATACTTGTTGAGTGTTTTAATTTTGACATGGGTGGTGGTCAGGGTGTTTGACTCCCAGCCGGAGAGGTCCTGGGTTCAAATCCCAACGTGTTCCCTAAAGCCCCCTCCCTGCTCCTGAATGGAAAAAATAACTACAGGCTTTGGCTACAAGTGTCTCCTTAAATGACTCTTCCATTCCTCAATGTTGAACCATAGTCTTCACTCTTCAGTATCCCGGGAGATGAATACAACCGGGCCTCTCCACGTCTATTGTTATGTTGCATTCAGCACCCCCCTGCAATTAACTCTGTATGTTTCCTCATAAAAAATGCATGCGTGTACACTATTTCCTTGTCCCATTATCATGAGGTCAAGCAGGAGGTATCATCATCACCGGCTTGTCCCTCGGACCCGGCCGCTGGCTAGGAACTAGGGCTGGGTGATTAATCGATCTCGAATCGAGATTGCGATACATTTTTTTCATACATCTATCAGCCTTTGCTATTTTTTTTGATCTGGATTGATCTGACAGCAGTGTCATGACGCACCGGAAATAAACGCGACAACAGCCAATCAGTCTGCAGTGTTTTGGCTCGACACGCCCATTTATACCACGACACGAGAGGGTTCAAATCCCACCAGTCACGCTCCAAGCCGGACTTGAAGACACGACCGCAGAACTGAGTACCGAGAACTCTAGCCGATGTGCCGATGAGACACCACACTATGAATTTGTTAAGTTGAGTCCTATTATAGGACTGTTGTTAATGTAAATGCCCGGCGGGCCGGATTAAACAACGCAACGGGCTGTATGTGGCCCGCAGGCCGTAGTTTGCCCACCTCTGATTTAACCACTTCATAATTCATATTTTGTACTTTATTTTATCTTAAAGTTGCGCAGGGCATTTGAGCCACTTGTTTTACTATTTTTGTCTACCTCGAAAAACATGTGAGATGTTTGCTGCCCAACTTTCAGTTTTATTTACATTTAAATAATTTGAAAGGTGTGTTTTATTAAGGCATGTTTGCACTGTTTAATATTTTCATTATTTTTGTTCTAAAGTTTAACTAATGAACCCTCTGGTGTCTTCTTCATTTGTCATAATCAGGATAGTCTTCAAACTGGCAGCATTATCAAATTATACAGTATATTGTTATAAAACAATCAATTTTTTTTTGCCAGATTGCCCAGCCCTACTAGGAACCACCTGGTACGAGGGGCCACTTGTGGTCCCCTCTATTGAGCCCCACTCGGCCATGTCCCTGCAGACAAAGCAGGCGTAGTGGAGCATCGCGCAGCACAGTGTCCTGTTCTCCATGTAGGCTCCCTGCTGATGCATTATTTAATGCCACCCATCCACTTGAACCCGTGCCCAACTGGAGTTTAGAGAAGGCACTACAACAGGTCATGATATAGGGTGACTGAGCATGACATAGTACTTCAACAAAACATAGATTGTAGTGGCAATAATAATAATATAATAAATATAATATGCTGAAGTCCTCTTGGACTACTTTAGAGTGGTTCACACCAAGGCCGACCGAGTGCCAGTGGAACGTGAGACTTCCGTTGCCAAGGCGACGGAAGGAAGTAATACAGTGTTGGGCAGGAAGCCCAACACTGTGTTAAACGTTGGCACTCTCTTATCCTCTTCCTGTGTGCATCCAGGCCACGTCGACGGAGCAGGAGGAAGGGACCTCGACCCCGACCCCGCCGGCCCTCAAGCCCCTCCCATTGTGGGCAGGGCCAGGGCCAGGGGAGGCGGGGACCAGGGCAGCAGCGACAGCGACAGCAACAGCAAGACGCGGGGCCTGCTGCTGTGGAGGGAGAACGGCCGTCTGCAGGAGCAGCTGAGGGGCAGCCAGGAGCTCAACTCCAGCCTGCGCAGCGAGCTGGAGCTCCACCGCTCCATCGCAGTACGCGAGGAACACCAGCACCACCAGCACCACCAGCACCACCCGCACGGGGAGGAGAGGCCCGGGTCACAACCTCAACCTCCGGCGGATGTACAGGAGTCGGACGCATGCACAGGGTCGCAGGCTGGGGCCATGAATCCAGGTACGTTTCTGTTGTGATCCCTGCAATAAACAACATGTTTTATTGAATCCGAGAGGCGGACCTGCTATAGATTCCACTGTTCAGGCAATGCAAGGCAACGTTTGATTATATTGCAAACACAAGGCCATTCGGAATGTCTGTGTGTTCATTCTGATGTGTTCTCACTCAGATCTACAGCACCCTGCACTTGACTAATTGTGTGTGTGTGTGTGTGCGTGTGCGTTCGTGTGTGTGTGTGTTGCCGGTCTCCAGGTCTGCTGGCAGAGCACCTGCAGGAGATCCGGGCCCTGCGGCAGCGTCTGGAGGAGAGCATCCACACCAACGACCGCCTCAGAGAGCAGCTGGAGAGGAGGCTGGCTGAGGTGGAGAGAGACCCAGGTACTCTCTCTCACTGTCTGTCTGTCTGTCTCTGGCTCTCTGTCTGTCTCTCTCTGGCTCTGTCTATCTGTCTCTCTGTCTCTTTCTCTCTCTGGCTCTGTCTCTCTCTCTCTCTCTCTCTCCGGCTCTGACTAACTCTGCTCTGTCTCTTTCTCTCTCTGTCTCTCTCTCTCTCTGTCTTCCTGTCCCGTCTCTGTCTCTATCTCGCTGTCTGTCTCGGTCTCTCTCTGTCCTAGTCTCTCTCTATCTGTCCCACCCTGTGTCTCTCTCTCTCTGTCTCTTTGTCTGTCTGTCTCTCTATCTGTCTGTGTCTCTTGTCTCTCTCTCTCTGTCTCTCTCTCTCTGTCTCTCTCTCTCTGTCTCTTTGTCTGTCTGTCTCTCTCTCCATCTATCTGTGTTTCTCCATCTATCTGTCTCACCCTGTCTCTGTCTATCTGTCTCTCTCTCTCTCTCTCTGTGTCTATCTGTGTCTGTCTCTCTCTCTCTCTGTCTCTGTCTCTGTCTCTTTCTCTCTCTGTCTGTCTCTCTGTCTTCCATGCCTTGACACTGATCCACGCTGGTGTCTGCCAGCTGTAGCACCGATCCCTCCCTTCCTGCTCCACTGGTCTAGTGTCTAGTGAACGCACGGTCGTCCAATGGACACTCACACATTACCAGAGAACAACAAGATGGTCACACGTGTAGATTCCCCCCCCCCCCCCGTCCCCCCCCCGTCGTCTCCAATGCAGAGTTCAGATCGAGCCTGTAACTAAAACCAGGGAGGACGACCAGCATTCTGGATCCTAGTATATGTGTGACGCTCACACCTGCCTGTCCCGTGCCGTCTTGTGTTGTGTTGAGCAGCCACCAACATCTTCATCCACGGCAGCGAGGAGCAGAGCCAGCTGGCCGGCGAGGTGCGCTTCCTCTGGGAGCAGAACCAGAGCCTGAAGGAGGAGCTGTCCCAGGGATCCAGAGGTAACATGGAGCACATGGAGCACGGTACTCTGTGTACCCTGGCCTATATACCCCTGTACTGCTAAACATCTGCAGGTGTAGCACAATGAAGTCTGGTATTAGTAGTAGTAGTAAAGCCAAGTAACCAGTAGTAAGTCAACCTTTGACCTCCCCCCCCACCCTTCCAGACAAGCACAAGGAGAACGACAAGCTGCGGGAGGCGCTGGCGAGGCGCACGGCCAAGCTGGAGCAGAGCCGGGCGGAGGGGAAGGCCCTCAGGCAGGAGGTGGGTCGGCTGCAGGGCCTCCTGGATCTCAGCGGCCAGGAGAACGCCCAGCTGCAGGACGCACTGCAGCGTAGCCGGGAGGAGTTGCACAGGTGTGTGTAAGGGTGTGTGGTGTGTGTGTGTGTGTGTGTGTGTGTGCGTGCCCTCGAAGCTAAATTGTATTGCATTAGCCGTGTCTCTATTAGTACGACACACATGGAATTGATACCCCGCCAAAATAAGTGAGCTTCCACCCACTACCCTCTCAGAGCCATGGATACGTGGTCATTACCTCCCTCTGTCTGGGTGTGTGTGTGTGTGTGTGTAACATGACACGGTAGTAGCAGCTAAGGACCATTGTAAAGAGTCATTAGCGTCCTCATTACCCTGCGCTGTTAAAACAGCAGCGGAGAGGGTAGGACACGTGATAGGCCGGAGGCTGGTGGCTCTTCCTCCTCCGTATCGCGTTCACCACAACATCACGGCTTCCTGTGGATCTCCTCATGCTGGGCGGCGCTTAAGCTGCTATTTATAAGCACCTCCTTGTGTGATTATACCTCGCTAGTATGTGAACTGAACAGCTGAATGTAGTCAATGTTCTTACGTGTGTGTGTGTGTGTGTGTGTGGCGGCAGGCTGCAGAGTGACCTGAGCCTCCAGAGGCAGCAGCTGTCTGACTCCCAGCACGTCCTGCGGTCGCTGCGCGTGGAGCTGCAGGTGTGCGAGCGCATCAAGACGGACTCCTCCGGCCCAGCAGGTACCCACGGCTCCCACGGCTCCTCACACCCCCTCACACCCCACAGTAACCCCAGTCACCCCAGCAGCACTGTAAACCAAGATAAGTATTTCCCCATAACAACATCACCACGTCTCCCCTCCCCTCTACAGAGGTCAGCCCGGGGTCCCGGCAGAGCCCTGACTCCGCCCCTGGCCCCGCCTCCGGCCCGGCGGACCTGTCGGAGCTGCTGAGCGAGATCCGCCACCTGCGGGTGCAGCTGGAGCGCAGCATCCACACCAACACGGCCCTGCGGCAGCGGCTGGAGGAGCAGCTGCAGCGGGGGCCCGGGGGCCGCAGCGACACCATCAACATCAACTACCTGCTCTCCACCTCAGGTCATTATAACCAGCAGCCAAGATGGCCGCCCCTCACCTCACCTGGGGGCGGAGTCACTGAAGCATCTTCTGAAGAAAAATTCTAGCGTAGTCGCAAAATCCTAAGATTGGACTTATGATGAAAGTTAAGTTACGTTACTTAAGTTTTTAAGAATGGAATAGAATAACTTAAAACATTTATTTAAGAATTTCTCAAGAAAATTAAGGTTCTTAAGAAAACTAAGAACATTCTTTCTCAGGAAACTTCTTGAATGTGGCCCCCGTCGAGTGTGCTCATCAAGCTTCTGTGGTGGTTAACTGTGTGTGTGTGTGTGTGTGTTCCAGACGAGGGCGGGCGCTCCCTCGGGCAAGAGAACCGAGATCCCGCCTCCTCTCACCACTCCTCTCACAGCCGCAAAGAACAACACACCACCACCACCACCACCACCGTTCTCCAAGGTGAGCTCAACACTGTCCACCTTCCACATTGCAGTGTGGTTACAGCTCTGTTACTAGGATGCTCCCTACTGACATGGTTGATGGCTGCTTCAGCCAAAGAAATACACTTGCTCACCCTAAACCTGGCAACCAGATGTGCTGTATTGTAGACAATGATGTGCTTTATGGGGCCGTCTGTACCCACTAAGGAATGCTTCTAGGTGGGCATCAAGGAGACGCCTCCAAAGCCTCCTAGATATTTGGGACCCAGCCTGCAGTAGTCCAAGGCATCTGGGGTTAAAACCTGTGTGTGTGTGTGTGCACAGAGACGAGGAGGCGCGTGGACGCGGACAACGGCTCCCGGCGTCCGGGCGGCAGCAGCAGCGGTGGCTCCCAGAGCAGCGAGGGCCCCTCCCCCTCCTCCTCCTCCCCCTCCCCGGGGCCCCCGTCCCGCCTGGTGCCGGGCCACCGGCTGTGGGCCAGCCGCCACGGGCGCCACGTGCTGGGGCTGCTGGAGGACCACGAGGCGCTGCGCAGGCAGATCACCGAGGGCCGCCGGCTGACCCGCCACCTGGACGCCCAGCTGCAGCAGGAGGGTGGTGGTGGGCAGGGAGGCCCCGACGGCACGGTAGGACGAGCATCCTCTGTCCAATGGCCCGTTCATCCATTGTTTTCAGTCAAGTGGAATACACACTTTATTCCAGTCTGGACATTGGCTGCTTTGACTCCTAGCCTAGCCACACCTATTTCTCTAGAAGAAGTCATTTCTGTGTACAAATCACATTGGGTGAATGCAAAATGTGTGCTATAGCTTATAATACAGCATTGAGTTTGAACTGGATTTAATTAATTGTACATATTGTGAGATGAAGGGCCTCTTAAGAGTTGAGTTTAAAAGCTTGTCTGGCTGTCTGTGCCTGCGTCTGTGTCGCTGTCGTGTATTCTCTGTCTCTGTCTGTCTGTCTGTCTCTGTCTCTGTCTGTATTTCTGTGTCTGTGTGTCCCCGTCCTCCCACCAGCCCATGCAGGGTCTGTGCAGCAGCGTGGGCAGCCTGCAGCAGGTGCTGGACGAGGCCGGCCGGCTCCTCAAGCTGCTCTGGAGGGTCTCCCTGCCCTCCGGGGACCACACCTCCAACCAGCAGGTCTGTCCTAATAACGTCCTCTCCGTCCTCATCCCAGTCAGGAGGTTTTTGTGCTGTTGTGTTCCGTACTTCTTCACGTTAGACATGCGTGGACAAACACAGAAATTGACACAACATGACAACGTGTTACATGATGATTATTGCATAATTATTATGAGGATAGTTTTCCTTTTGTATACAAATATGAGCTGACCTTCAGTGTTGTTGATGTTGTTGTGGTGACCCGGGACCCCCACTGATCCCCACCAATTCCCACCCCCTGTGGACACGATACTACCCGTTATAATTAATATTATATTAAATTAAATACCTTCTTGTTGCTTATTTTCTTAATATATTCACATTTAATATCTTAATATTAAATATGAATATTTTTGTATATATTTTTTTCAATTTTAAAATTTCTATACTATAACTCTGTTTAATGTTCAATGTTATGCACCAATTTCACAACAGCACATTCCTTGTTTGTAAAAACTAAGCTGTATATGAAATATATAAAAGCTGATTGTGATCTGATCTGCTGTTGCCAGGACGACCTGCTGAGGACGGAGATCTCGCGCCTGAAGAGCCGTCTGTCCCAGCAGGATCGTCTGCTCAGCGGGGCGGTGAAGCGCCTGCGCACCACCAACCAGCTGAAGGAGGGCATGGAGCGCATCATCATCGACCAGCGTAGGTTCACAACACCCCACCCACACACACAAGCAAGCACCACCACCCTTTCTTTAAAACACCACATGATTTCAAATAGCCTTGACTTTTGCTTGTCACTGAAACTTCACATTTAAGTCATGATGAAAAAAAACTTATGAAGTAGTAAAAATCTTACATTTTGGAGTATTAGTAATAGTTGTTGTTGCATATGTGAGCAAAACAGGCGTATGAATCTATTATTTTAAGTCTACACTTTTTTTTTATTTTAAACGACTATACTAGTTTTTTTGACTCGCTGCAGTTAGATGACAGATGCTGGGAATCAAACCCACTGTCTAACCAACGCTGCTGTCCTGTTGCTCCTCAGTGTCCGTGACACACGGCGTGTTGAAGAAGGCCAGAGGGAACCTGGAGGTGAGTGACCTTTAACCCCTTCCCCCTGCCAATGAAGTTTTATTTTTAATTGGTTCTCCCTTCTCATTGAATGAACTGTTTTTCCCTCCCTTCTCTATTCTTTTGCAAACAAAAATCTTAAAGACAAATTACTGTACCGTGTTTGGCCTGAGAGGCCTCTCTGGAGGACCAGGGGAAGGTCAGTGAGTGCAGGGGTTTGACGACTGTCTGATGCATGAGGTTGTTGCAAGGACAAAAAAAAAGAAAAGAAAAAAAACTTTATTTAAACACCTGCATGCGACACTTTCCCACCGGGATGGTGTCGGCTCTTCCTGGATGGCAGCGGAGTCGTTTTGTTGTGATGATGTCGTGCATGATGCTGTTGTGCTTGTTTGGCAGAGCATCTGTTGAGTGTGGAGCCGTAGTCACGTCCGCAGGGTCCGTCATTGACGCGAGGGAACAACGTGGTCTGGGCGGGGCCACAGTAGATGATTGACAGGCTCTGGCTGCATCTGATTGGATGAACCTCGCTGGGCTGTCCTTGATGTCTGCTCGCTTGTTTGGCAACTTTTATATTATAATATTTGAGGCGGGAAATAAGTTATGCAGTTTTTCTAAATTTTGGTTCAAAAATAGTTACTTTATGAATTTCCAGAGGCGTTGTCGCGCTGGACAGCTCATTAGCATAATGTTCCCAGAATTCAACTTTACGCAAATGATTGGCCAGCCCACAATGCAATGGCTTCTCACATTGAATGGGAGGCGTGGACATGACGGACCCTGGGAGCTCCTTGTTGTAATCAAGGTCACTAAACTCTTCCTTGATCTCCCACAGGAGGTTCCCATCAATGGCCAGTAGAGGGCACTGCCTCCGAGGGATCTAACCTGCCAGTTCCTACTCCCAGACAAGAAGACCCTTGAGGGGCTTCTAATGGATGTTGTTAAAAAAAAAAAAGTTTTATAACGTTTTTAATCCTGTCAATCGGTCCTGCTGTAAAACTACCTATATAGCTTGTTAGAGTTCGGTTACTTGCATCGTAGAATGTTTGTTGTAAGTTTTTTTTTTATCATGGAAAATGTACAAGGCTTCTGTAAATATTTGCTACCAAATGTATATTTTTTATGAATGATTTTACAAATGGGGGAATTATTTTATTACAGCCGTTGGGCACCACCTGGTACGTTAGTTATTTTAGTGTTTATGTGACCCCGCAGTAAACGTGTTCCTCAGTTTCCCTGAAGCGGTCGCATCTCCATCCATTAAACACAAGATGGCGTTGATGTTTTACAAAAAGTCTCTTTATTCGTTTTTTGTACAAATCTTGGCTGTTGCTTTGACGTGGATACAAAGGAATTCTTTTTTTTTTTCTCAACACATGCGCACCCCTCTTGGCAAAGTAACATAACAAGTCGGGCAACAACAACAACACATCTATATATAGAATAAGTAAGCTGGATGTTAAACACACACACACACACACTCTCCGAGGACACATCAGCGGCACATGTTGTATACCTGGTCACACAGGTTGGTGTTTTCTGACCTATAAAACTAGGCCACCAGAGGATAGCATGACCGGTCTACTGGTGTCTACATTAAATAGCACCCGTTAGCTGTACAACACACGTCTTGCAACGCGTCCCTTCTCTGCTATATTATTATACATACATACTTTGGTCATGGTGACGGCAAAATTCAACTTAAAGAACTTATCGTTACAAAGACTCATATTTTGGCAAAGTCTGGAACTGGATAAACATCCAAAAACATTTTATTTTCATTCAACAAAACAAATTGTATGTATATAGTCGCACTTCCGGATGTGAAAGTACTGAGTGTAAAAATAAACTAAACAAATGCCGGTGGTATTTAAGAAGTAGCGTTGAAGGCTAGCCGGAGTCTACCTCTGCACCAGCCGGACGAAGGCCTGCACCAGCTGGATGAGCGGTTCCTGCCCCTCGAGGCAGCCCTTGGAGCCGGGCGTGGGGGGCTTGGACTGGCTGGAGGGCAGCATCCCGCTGGCCGGCGACGACGGAGACCCCCGGCGGAAGTGTCGGTATAAGCTGGACATGAGCGTGCTCTGGAGGGGGAAGGGGCGTGGTTAAAAACGTGTCTGGGGTGGAGCTACGCCTTGGTTCTTTACAGAGATATTCCAGTGAGGATGAACTCATTTGTGAGATGGATGAATGGGTATTTCTGTGGGCAGTCTACACAGCGTGGATTTTACCGCCACTCACCAGTTCAGTGCTGAGCTCCTGTTTGAGTCTCTGCTTGTCCCTGGGCAGGATGGAGGGGTCCTTCAGGCAGCGGGTGGCCTGAGAGGTCAGCACGTAGAAGCAGTTCTCCATGGTGAACATCAGCAAGGACCTGCATGTCAGTCACAAACATCAGTTCGGGGGGTTAGACATGGCTGTCGTCCCTGGAGAGATGCTTGGCGAAGGGAAGTTACTGCTGGACATGTGACCTGTCGAAATCCTACACACCGCACCTTTAATGGGAGGAAATCCCAGGCACGGTTCCCAGTCAGTCAGGGTTTTGTAGGAGCTTAGGCTGGACTTACTTTAGCGCTTGGACCTCGTCTGCGGAGGCCAACGAGGCGATGCTCAGGGAGGCCGGCTCCTTCTTCTTCTCGATCTACAGGACAGGAGGATAAGGTCACAGGGTCGTGCAAGGAGAAGGCGGAGCTGAAACGCCAAATTGGCCACCCCGAGTCGTTCCACGCATTCCTACCTCTCCCAGCATGCTGAGCGCCACGTTGATGGTGCCCAGCAGGGTCCCGAAGGATGGAGCCACGTCGGGGTCGAAGGCCGGCGCCGTGAAGCTGAGGACAAACAGGGTGCGGTACTCCGCCAGGTCCATGCACTGGTGGAACGAACACACACACACACTGAAAGTCTGATCTTGATATTAACAAGCGTCATGGTCAAGTTCCTGCATTACTTTTAATTACATTCTGCAATATAACGTCACATCATGAAGAAAGGCTTCCTTTTAACAATGGAGAGGAGTAACTTAATTATAGGTTATTTACAACAACTAATCACAGAGAGAGAGAGACAGGCAACGATAAAGAGAGACAGAGGAAGAGACAGACAGAGAAACAGAGACAGCGAGACAGACAGACAGAGAGACAGACACACAGACGCAGAGCAAGACCAACCTGGTCCAGCAGGATCTGGCAGCAGTCAGGGGTGAAGTGTTGCAGGGTGGCCAGGGTCTTGCTGAGGATCTTCAGCAGGCTGCACTGCACCGTCAGCAGGGCCTTCTGCTCCGCCTCCTCCCGCTCCCCGCCGTCCACCGCCGCCCCAGACGTCGTCCCCGCCTCTTTAGCCGGTGTCTGGGCTGCCGCCGCCGCCGCCGCCGTCACCGCACGCTGGTGCCTGGCCAGGGGTCCGGGGGGCAACGCCTCACCGTTTTTAGCCTGAGGAGACGACCGGGTGGGGGGAGGGAGGTGATTAGCGGGTCCTGGGTCTAACGCCTGAGACCTGGCTCATCAAAATACACTAGCCTGCGTGGAGGCGCTGACCTGGAGGTAGTGGTGGAGCATCTTCTTGCTGTGCAGGAGGTAGGTGCAGGTCTGGCACAGGTAGCACAGGTTCACCTGGAGGAGGAGGAGGAGGAGGAGGAGGAGAGGGTGGTTGGCCAAATAGGCTTTACCATGTGTGCCTTTGACCATTTATTTATTAAATGAATTACCAGAAACCGTGCAATCTGTGGTTATCGAGATATTAAATGGCCTATATTGAGATTGATGGATGGGGGGGGGGTGTCATGGTAGAGGGCTGTGTGTGGGTGGTGTGTCTCTTTCCCCCCCTCCTCCTACCTGGACTTCCTGGAGCAGCTTGGGCAGGTGGAACTGCCACTCCTTGCAGAAGCTGGAGAGCTGCAGCAGGAAGCCCACCGTGTGGTCGGCCTCGTCCAGACACACCAGGCTCTGCACCGTGCGAACCGCAGTCAGACACTAGGGGGCGCACACAAACACCAGACGTTACACCTCCAGAAGTTACAACTCCCAGTTAACAAAAATATACCGTATTGAGCCCAGTTAAATCGCTACATGTGGAAAACATCAACACATTGGTATTTGGTAAATTAGTTAATCAAAATAATGAATAATTAACATTTAAATGTAATTCAAGTATTCGTATATACTTCATTGAATCTTAATGTAAAACAAGCAAACCAATCTTGTGGCAGATCAACTGACACTTAGCCAACGACGTCCGAGTGTAGCACAATCACCGCCGACGCAGAAACCAAAACAAAACAAACTTCGATGACATCACAAGGCCCAAGCCTGAGTACCATATAGTACCTCCTCGACGTGGGCGGGGTCATCATAACACGGCTGCGCGAACTGCCGTGACGTCATTTACACCGCGCCAAGCCACGCACAAAACCGGAAGACCAGAACAACAACAACACAACAATGGAGGACACCGAAGCGTTTGTGTATTGTGTATTATTATTATTATTATTTTTTTTTTTTAAAAGTCAGGTTTTAAAAAGTGGTGTGGTCGAGTCTCGTGTTTATTTATGTCTGGTCGGTCGTCGCGCGCTTATGACGCTCCCAGTGACGACACTCGTCGGCCAATCAGTGGAAGGCAGTCGGCTGACGTCACGTCATAGTACCGCTTCGGCTGGCTTGGAACCAGGGGCAGATGTGATACCAAATAGTACCTGATATCAGGTACTACGTGCTAGTGGAAACACGCAAATACCGCGCCGTACCGTGCCGTACCGCGCCGTACCGTGCCCGTGGAAAAGGGGCATAACGGGCCCCCCTGTACACCACCACTCATAGGCCCAGAGTCTGATCAGAGAGGTCGTGTACCTGCAGGAATGCGCTCCTGGTGAACGCCCACAGAGTCGAGCGCCTCGTTGATGAAGTTGTAGCGCAGCGTCTTCAGCAGGCTCTCCATCAGGGACATGCAGAGGCGGTACACGACCGGCCAGCAGGGGGAGTCCTGAGCCTTGCGGGAGAAACTCTGCACACCGGGGGAGGAGCCGACACACGCACACACGACACACACGCACACCACAGTTTGCGTCATATGAACTTCTATTTATAAGACACGGTATCACTGCTGTCGTAGGGCGGGCCTTACATGTGAGGCTCCGTTTGGCGACAGCTCGTAGACGCTGAGCAGAGGAAGACAGATGCTCTGGAGCACGCCTGCTCCGGCCACCGCTGCTGCCCCCTGGAGGACGGGAGGAATACGGGATGTCATACTCTCAACGTTCAAGCACTGGGTTTCTTTTAAAGGCCAAGTTTAACCGATGCTACAGTCCACTGGGTAGGCTTGGTAGACTGATCTAGCCATCACACATCTGGGTGGACACTGGCACTTGTGATGTTACTTCATCACGATGAAACATTTTAGTCACATGACACTTTGGAAGGGCTGTAATGCTATCACGCTCCACACCTGGTGGTATAATAGAGGCCCGTTTAAATTACTTCTCACTTAATCGATCTTAAATATAAAAGGAAGAACATTCCATGCATTGATTATAGCAAAGAAAAGTCTTCTAAAAAGAGTATATAAAAAGTAAATGAGGAAAGAGTGTGTGTGTGTGCATGTGTGTGTACACGTGAGTGACCGTGTGTCTGTGACCGTGTGTGTGTGTGCGCGGCGTGTGTGTGTGTGGCGACGCGTGTGCGCATGCGTAACGTGCCTTATGTGTGTGACTCGTGTGTGCCGTGCTAATCGTGATCGTGCCTGTGCTGAACCGTCGTGGTGCGTGCATGTGACTGTGTGGTGTGCATGTGACCGGTGTCGCGTGCATGTGAAACCTGTGTGTGCCGTGCGATTATGTGACTGTGCGTGGTGCCGTTTTACCTGTGGCGTGCGTGCGAGGGCCAGCAGCAGGTGCAGCGAGGCCTCGGTGAAGTAGAGGTTCTGCTTGAGGCGCAGGCTGAGCTCCAGGGCTCCGAGCACCGAGGGCACACGGCCACACGCCGCAGCACACACACCCACGTGTCCCCGTCCTCGTCCACGCGGCACAGCTCCTTGGCCAGGTGCAGCGCCAGCACACACACCTGGGTGGGCACCACGGGGGTGAGAGGGGGATTCAGTTGGGCTGGATGACAATTTTAGTCACATGCCAATTTGGGGGGCGGGAGAGCTCCTCACCCCGTCTCTCTGGTCCTTCTGCGGGCTGCGGGGCGAGTCGGTCTCCATGTTGTCCCGGTCGTCCGCCGCGCCGTCGCCCCCAGGGGCGCGGGGTGGTGGGTGCTGTCCATCAGGGACAGAGCCTCATCCTTCGCCGTGTCGCACACGCACAGGAAGAGCTGGGGCAGCTGGGGGATCTCCCGGCCTGAATATAACAATAATAATAATAGATTCAAGTTTTCTTTATTGCCATATGTAACAATGGAAAGTACAATGGAATGCTTACTCCCATTCACTCCTGCGGTATTCTTCTAAACATACATTCTAGTAATAAAAAGGGAATACAATTATAATATAGTACTTAATGAGTACGGTAAAAAGTAAGGTACAGTATTTCACCTCAAAGCTAGTTCGTGTATAATACCCCCGAGGGTTGTGTGGGGCGCACGCTACCGGGGGACTGAGCGCAAGAAGAGAGCAACATGCTCGTAATCTGGATGCGTAACGCGGAACCATCTGACTGAGGCCCGTAAAAAAAGTCCAGAGTGCGAGCCAACTGGAACGGTGACTTTGTGATCATAACAAGGGGGAATGACAGGCCCAGCTACAGGTGTTGGACGTTGTTGTGAAACAAGCCTTCTCAGATAACCTGCGAAAGAAATACACAGAGTGGCTCCTGTCTGGCAACCACGCACTCCCGCCCACCCCCCCCCCCCCCACCGACCGGGGAAAATACAGAAGCCTCAGTCCGTCTACTCGTGAATGGATCCTGCATGCATGGGATGCTGTTTCCTCAACAGAGCATCATCCGTGGCTTTTAAAAAATGTTGCAATCTCCAATGCATTGGACGGCAGTGAGGATGACGCGCTTTGGGGAGGAGCCGGTGGAAGCCGGAGCCAGCTGGGGGGAAGCGATGACAGCGAGAGCGAACCAAGCGGGGCAGAGGACGTGTGTGAGGGATAGAGAGCATCGGAGGAGAAGTTTGGCGAATTTTAGTTAAAGGTTTAAGTTAAATATGGTGGCCTGTATTTCTCTCTGTTATTTAAAAACTGTTCCATGTTGCTTGATTATTGGCTTGATATTAAATTTTGAATCATACTGTACATATTTTGCCTTGAAAGTGCGGTTGGCCTTACCGGCATTATTATTATTGTTCATTAATATAACAAGCTGTTTAATTCACTTGTGTTTTTAATATTGTTATTTTAAAATAAAAATGAGTTCATTTGTTCTGGCAAATGGTTGAAAAAACAGGGGGTCGTCTATAATCAGGGTCGTCTTAATATTCCGGACCAATACGGTACTTAATGAGTAAGCGTAAAAAAGTAAAGGTACAGTATCCCACCTCAAGCTACGGTTCGTGTAAAATTCTGTTTTATATTATAAAGCATCTTCATAATTCTCCACGACATTTTCCATGTTTTCCATGACTGGACAACAGCTTTTTTTAAATCCAGGTTTTCCACGGCGTGTGGGAAACCCAGCTTATTATTATTATTATTATCATCCATTATTATTAGCCCCGCCCACATGTACTGCCCTCCATTAGATCCTGTTGGAGGGTAAACAAGGAAGAGCTCATGAGACAACATTGTGGCTCACCGTTGAGTCCTGTATCTGCAGCACGGATATGAGGGCAGAGATGACTGGCTTGGTGCGCTCCATCAGCTGCTGGTCGGCCTGCAGAACACTCTCCAGGATCAGGGCCAGCGGCGTCAGGATGTCCGGGGCGGTCGCCACCACACTGAACAGAGAGAGAGAGAGAGCGAGAGAGCGAGAGAGAGAGAGAGAGAGGAGAGAGAGAGAGAGAGAGAGAGAGAGAGACAGGATCACAACAGGGCCGGTCTCTAGTTCACCCACTGTAGCACAGGTGATTACAGAAGTGTTACCAGGGTTACTACACCTTCAACATCGCATACAAGGTCTTTTCAAGGGCTTTCCAGGCTTAACATGTGACGTCCATATAGCACAATAAGGTTGCTTTTCAAACGGCCAAATACAAAACACACTCACCTCCTCCACTGCTTGAGCAGGATGAGGAGCAGGGTGGCCGTCATGGAGCCCAGGCGGAGGCAGGGCAGGGACATGGGCACCATCAGCTGTAGAAGAGACGGGAAGAACCACCCAGCCGTTAGGGGAGGGGACACGCACAGAGGAACTATTCCACGCTCCCATATAGAGGCCCCGCCCACTCACAGCAGCCTTGGTGCTGTCCAGGACGTCCATGAAGAGCTTCAGCTTCACGGACTCTTCTGTCAGCTGCATCACGTCAGACTGAGGGGAAGAAAGAAAGAAATCACAGGTCTAGTCAACCTGTCGGCAGTGTAGGAACTGCATGCATGTATGTATGTATGTATGTATGTATGTATGTATGTATGTATGTAGACCACCGATAGATACCACAACTGGGACTTTCAATTACTTTTGATCAATTAGCATAGGCCTTATTAGTTTTTATTTAGCAGCATCTTGCTCACAGACGCCCAGGGCTGAAGCAAGATGGAGGTAGTCAAACACGCAAACATCACACCAACCCCTTTAGACTCATTATATTGTGCATGTTATGACTGGTTGTGTCTATAGTGGTGCTCTGCCACACCTAAGTCGAACTAACCCATCGCTAATGTTATGAGCTACACCTGAGTGTTATCCTGCTGTGGAAAGGGTCTATTGAACAGTTTTAGAGATGAGGAAAGTAATTCCCAGGAGCGTACGTGTGTGGTGGACAGGATGAGCAGCATGCGCCAGGCCGAGATCAGCATCTGGGTCTCTGAGAAGGAGCGCACGCCCTCCTCCTCCATCTGGGAGATGTGGCCGACCAGGGACTTGACGTACTGGGACCAGTACTCGTAGCGCCGCCCGCTGGAGAACCTCTGCAGCGCGTCCTTCAGAGACGGCTCCAGGGAGCCGCTGTGAACGGCAACAGGCGACAACTTGGTATTACATCCATATTGTGTTTCACTACATAAATCTTTACTTTTAATATACATTTATAATAAATTATAATTTAAAGGAGGCCTACTATACTATAAGGTGGGAGCATGATCAGCCATGACAAACAGTTTCCAAATTGTTATGTGACATCAAGTGGGAGTGTCCACCCAGATGTACGATGGATAGATGGATCAGTCTACCAGTTGGTACAGTCCACTGGGTAGGCTGGTAATCTGATCTAGTCATCATACATCTGGGTGGACACTGCCACTTGTGATGTCACGACATCACAATGACAATGTTAGTCGCATGACACATTATATATTTACACGCAGGTAGAATCCTTAAACATGGAGCATGCATTATAATAACCCTCGGTTCACAACAGGCTGTATTATAATACAAATCATCAGTCTCAATGCCCCCACACAGCTCAGAGATGAATACAATAAACAACACATGAACTCACCTGACAACATAGTATATCTCCAGACCGATGATCTTCATGACAAACGCACACGTCTCCAGAACACAGTACTGTAGGGACCAGCGGAGGCGGTATCAGTATAGTATTATCATCAGTATTATTCATGAGTCTACAGGTAATGGGCTTTAAGTCACATGACAGCCTCACCTCGGTCATGTCCGAGGGAGACGGCAGAGTACCGAACAGCGGAGTGGTCAGGTTCTCCCAGAACTTCGCTCTGTGGAACAATCAGGAACAGAATGCATCAAAAAGAAGGTACGCAACATATAAAAAACACAAAGTATGTCAGATAAGATTTAGTCACTTTAGTACTTTAGTACTCCCAAAAGGGAAATTAGGGTGTTACAGCACACAGTAAATGACAGTAATAGGAATAGAATTATTTTCAAAATATTAAAATGAGGATAGGGTTAGAAGGATAATTACAATTGAATTAAATACTCAAATTCATATTAAAATTCAAAAATTATATAATAAATACAATTATAAATATATTGCATTTAAATATCCATCTATTAGCATGTAAAAATACAAAATAAACAAATAAATAAAATGACATCACAGTAGACAGAGAAGAAGCCACTAGTGCTGACTTGGTGCGCAGGACGGAGAGGGCGCTGTCCCGGCGGTCCTGCCACAGGGCCAGCAGGAAGGCCAGGGCGGCGCGCTGCAGCAGCGGAGGGCACCAGTACTTCCCCTGCTGCTTGGAGTCCATGAGGTCCAGCACCACCTGCAGGCAGCTCCACTCGCCCAGCAGGAACTCCTTCCAGGGGATGGAAGGAGAGTCTCATTTAGGAGGAACATGTCACTGATTGCTAGCTAGCATGAGCTGGCTTATCAATCTCTTTGATGATTGGTAGCTTTGCTTGTTAGCTAGCTACCAATGTTTTCTAGGAACTGAAAAGGAAGGGATTACCACTTTATTTGAGTTTTTCCTCACCTTTGACCCCTCGCTGGAGTCCTTGACCTCCAGGTTGAGGAAGAGCTCGATGAGGCCCGGCTGTGTCTCCACGGCGACCGTGAGGAACTCCAGGATCATGACCTTGATCCTCATGTCCTCCGTGCGGCTCTGCAGGCGCGTCAGGAAGGCGTCGCGGATGGCGGCCGCGTCGCTGCCCAGGCAGGCGTACACCGACATGGGCGCCACCTACAGGACAAATGAATATATTACACGCGTGTCCTCACGCAAACACTTGGTTTTCTAACTTTTTGTGCCCGAGACACACCAACGGGCGAGCCAAAATCTCAAAGCACACCTCTATTCATACCTGTGCAAAATAGCCTCTTTATATGTTTTATATTTAATAATGGCAAATAAAATGTGAGAAAAACAACACTAACTATATATATAAATATATATATTATTCAGAAAATAATTCAAGAATTAATGTGTCAACTTAAAACACAAATAATAGAAGTTGGCTCTGTATTGGGAAATGATGAAATTAACATAAAATGAATTCAAAACTTGCATATGGTTGTATAAATTGCAATAATAATAATGTATGGTCATCACAAAATCCCACAGCACACCTGGATTTGACCGTTTGGGCCCCACTGGCACTAGACTACCCTGCTCCCAAAAACAACACTTCTTCTAACACCTCGTTAAACGAGACGGTCGCCATGGAGACATCTTGCCGGGGGGGGGGCCCTTACCGTGGCGAGCCTCTTGAGCAGCTGGATGGCGAGGCGCGGCAGGGCGGGGTCGTGCTTGTGGTAGATGTACTTGGCGAGCACGGCGATGAGGTTGCTGCCGTGGCCGCCGTGCTGCGTGAGCGCCTGTTCCAGGGGCGAGGCGGTGGCCGACGGTGGCTTCAGGCGGATCACGTTGTTGGTGACGGAGAAGGCCAGCTTCACCGTCTGGATGAGGATCTGCTCGGGGCCCTCGGGGCCACCGCTGGTGGACACACACACACACACACGCACACACGATTAGTTTTAGAGATGTGCAGTTACATTTCATAATGGTGCTATTTACTATTTAGAAACAAATTTTACTATTTAGTGACTAAATATGTATTTATTTAGTCAATTAGATAAATTGAAGTTAGTATTTGAGAACCTCAATTCATCCAACTTATTTATCCTGCCTTATTTATTCATTTCAACTTAGAACAGATCTAGGCTTAGGAAACGTATAATTTTATTTCCCAAAAATAAATCTGAACAGTAACGGAGACAACACAAACACACACCTATACATTGTACTTTAGTTTAGGCTTTGGGGAGGAGGAGGAGGAGGAGGAGGGTTACTACGGTGACACACTGTCATCAAGGCATCAATCAGGGCCGCTCACCTGCTGGGCTGGGCGGCCAGCACCAGGTCGATGGTGTCCACCCCCACGCCCATGATGTTGACCACGGCCTGGCCCGCCTCCGTGTTGGCCAGGCTGTAGATGCAGAGAGACTGCAGGGTGGGAGTGCTGCAGAGAGGGAGGGAAAACATGAAGATGAAAACGTGTACAAACCTTTCATTACATGCATAAGACGAAGTAAAATGTCTATAATGTACCTGACCCTAAGGTCAAAGCGAAACATGTTTTAAAGCGGATGTGGACCGTACCTGCCAGCGTCCTCTCCTTCGGGGCTGAGGTTCAGGATAGCGTGCACCAGCTCCAGGATCAAACACCCTGCAGTCACAACAATCAAGACATCAGTTCACCTATGCCAACATGGATGACTCCACTGTAGCCACTCGGGAGGACCTAGTCTGCCGCCTCACCTATCCGTTCCCGGACGCCGTACGTGTTGTAGCGCCACTTGTGGTAGGTGGGCAGCATCTCCTTCAGCACCAGCAGCACACACGGGATCAGGCCCTTGTTCTGGGTGCTGCCCAGCTGACCCTGGATCAGAGAGCAAAGGAACATGTCTCGATTCATGTGTACCAAAGGGGGCCCTATTAACGCCACCACCAGGTGTGGGAGTGATTAGCCATCAGTAGATCTCGGTCTATCAGCTTAGCCAGTGGACCGTACCAACTGGTAACCTGATCTGGATCTAAATCAGTGCACACTGGTTGAACCAGCCATCACCACACACACGCCATAGTCACAGGACAATTTTGAAATGGCTAATCACACTCACACCTGGTTGTATACCAGGCCTCTTTAAGATTATTGTATTAATTAATATTTTAGTTTAAAAAGAAAAGTAGGCTTTTTGTTGTTTAAAAAAACCCAAACAGGAACCAACTATACAACTCCACAATGTACAAAAACATTAACACCCACTGAGTGGAAGACATAACTTTGATGGATGGATGGATGTTGTCAAGTGCCAGATGACAGCGGGAGTATTTACCTTGACCAGGGTGGTGATGAGGCGCAGGAAGGCGATGGTGACCGAGTACTCCCCCCTGGGCTGCTCGATCTGCACCAGCAGGTTGCCGTAGTTACCCGCCTTCATGCCCTCAGCGCTATGAGGGAACCAGCCGTAGTTGTCAGTACAGATAAACGTGTGTCCACAGCAGAGCATAACACATTCAGGCTGAGCTATGATGTCCAGGAGTCCATGTGTGTTACTATAGGCAACCAATAACTGAATATTAATACCTAAATAATTGAAAATGAAAACATTTTTAGGAGGGATTCTTCATTGTACTGTACAAAACATTTTCTGGTTGTTCTGGAGTTTAATATATTTTTGGACGTGATAAAAAAAGGCCCAGAGGCCAAAAACAGGACATTCAGAGTTAGTTAAGTGACCCTCGCCATACTGCAGATTGCCTTTGAACCAAGATGAACCAAGCTGCATTTAGTGATGAACGCCGTACCTTATGGACTGGGCCATGTTGGTCAGTGGCGTGGAGGCGAAGGGGAGAAAACCCGTGTGGTGCAGACTGGCCCACACCTGGGGGCAGAGGAGCACAGGTACTGAGCGGGTCTGGAGCAGGAGTTGAGAAACCCTCTGCCCAAACTTACACACAGGCTGGAGAACGTCAACTCGTGGGTACAGACCTTTCCCGGGTTCCGGGCGGCCAACACGATAAGGCAGTTGACACAGGAAGCGATCACGTCCACCGGCGGGTTGATCACCGATGTTAACCTGAATGCCACAGATGGAAAAAAATAAGAATAATAAACAGACAAATCAATGTTCAGTGTCAAAACCATTTCAGAGACCACAGAGGGAGAAGGGCTAGCCTACCGCGCAGTAGCCTACCGCGCAGTAGCCTACCGCGCAGTAGCCTACCGCGCAGTAGCCTACCGCGCAGTAGCCTACCGCGCAGTAGCGTCGCATACCGTACCGTGCAGTAGTGAACCATTCAATGCCAGAGGTTGCCTAGCTAGCTCACCTCTGCAGCAGCATGTAAATGCGTGAGGTCAGAGGCAGCAGACAGTCGGACACGGTCCAGTCAGTGCTGATGATCTTGTGAACCAGGTCCAGGATGGGCTTGACCCGCTCACAGTGGGCAATCACATCTAGCATGGGGGGGGGGGGGGGGGGTGGGGTGGGCAGAGGATTAATCACAGCACGCCCGCCATTTTCACACCAGGACCAACCTGTGTGCACTTGGCCCAGGGCCCAACACATACTGTATGGTGGGATGTATGGGTTAGTTTACGCCACAACCATGTTGAATATTGTTAATCACTACATTACCATGTTAAAAAAGTAAGATAATTAACACGCGTCTATGAATATTGATCAAATAGATACAGAAGTCCCAGTATTCAAGATGGTAGCGATCAAACGAAGGACGCATTATTTAATTGTAGTGTTCATAGGAACGCCAGTAGTGTACCTGCGGTGGAGACCACGTGCAGCAGCATCTCCACCTCGCAGGTGAACAGCATCCAGGAGCTGTAGGAGTAGTCCCAGCGCACCACGTAGCCTCGCTCAGCCACGCCCAGCATCACCTGGCCCAGCACGCCCTGCGGCATGCGCAGGTTGGTCTGCCCCGAGCCCTGCCCCCGCACAACACATGCACCACAAGTCAATTCAATACCTTTTTATTAAAAGAGGTAATTTCACTTTAGAACTCCAGACTTTTTGTAGGCACCCCAGACCGTTTTAAGGGTCATTTGCTTCAATATTTACATATTTGATAACTGTGTGAGCACATTTTCATTGTTTTCCACACAACGCAACTTTGTACCAGACATGTCTGGCTGTAATGACACCCCTTTAAGAGCCGAAGAAGTTCACAAACGAGGACAACTAGGATATGTAGTCATCACTTTGAAGCCACGTGGACAAATCTGGCACCATAATCCACCCATGCTCTAAAGCAGGGGTCGGGAACCTATGGCTATTTCGATGACGGCATATGGCTCCCAGACAATTTTGACGGGTGCGCCGGCGCTCCCAAAACACTCGTCTATTTCAAACTACCGTAACTCCTTGAGCGTTTGCGCGATCGGGGAAATTCCAACCATATAGGGTATTACGGTAAACTCGACGGGGTTGCGCAGAAGAGTTGCGCAAAAAAGTTGTAGGATAAGTTGAGAAGCCGGAGGAGACAGAGAGGATCCAGGCTTGTTTAGATCGTGTTTACATCGGGTTTTAGTATTATTTAGAATGTTTTAAAAATGTATGTCTTTGTGAGCCATAAGGGGGCGTGGTTAGTGCTGTTGCGCAATGACAGGGGGAGCGGAGCGGCAGGAATGCCTGGAATGTGACGCAGCTGTAGCGAATGAGTGCAATTAACGCTATAATGACATGTGTAGTAGAGGCTGGGCAGGCGACAGAAGACCGGAGGGACTTCAACCGCCAAACCCTCTGGAATCCCACCGTACAGCGGACTACGGGCGACTATATTAAGTTATATGTTGATCAACGCGTTATTTAAGTTGAGACTGTAAATAAACAGCGTTATTATTACCACATCCACGGATCCTCTCCATTCCTTCTGTGAACCCAGGAAAAGCCACAGCATTGGCATTGTGACAACACAGGACTTTGTTAGTCTTACTTAAAAAATGCAAGCATAAAGTTGCATTAAATTTTATTAAATACTATATGGCTCTCAAGGAAATACATTTAGAAATATTTGGCTTTTATGGCTCTCCCAGCCAAAAAGGTTCCCGACGCCTGCTCTAAAGTGATGGACCTACACAGGAGGAGTATACACCTGATTGTTCTTGTTGTAAAAGGGTGGTCTCTTACCGAGAGGGTAGAGCAGTTTGGGTGTCTGTCGTCTCCAGAGCGTCTCGTCATCTTTGGAGACAATGTCGTTGGGCTTGTGCTTGTACACCTCCGTGTAGAAGGACATCTTGTCCAGGAAGGTGTACACCTAGCACCACATTAAAGATAGACGAAATGCATTATTCATACTGTATATATTGTTAAAAAAAACTAAAATGAGAACCCTGAGCGGTCTCCTGTGTTAATGTGCGGACAGTGGACAACCCACCTTTTTGACGGTGGACTTGTTGGAGAGCAGTGCGGTGAGCAGCTGCAGCAGAGGCCCGGTGGTGTGAGGGAACATCCCCACGGCGCTGTCCAGGACCATGCCCAGGCCCATGTTGGGTCTCTGCACGGACACATTGTGAATGAGACACAATCGCCATAAATAATAACACAATTGGAATTGTATTTTCAGTTTTATCGTGCGACTCACCATCTCCCAGAAGAGCTCGGCCAGACTCGGGGCAGAGAGCACCTCGCACGCGGCGTCGATCAGATGCTGCAGACGCAAATGAAAGCTTTGGTCAGCAAAAAGATTTAATGCGAGGAAATTATATATATTAAATATATAGATTACAAAATGCATATGGGTACCTGTGGGCTCCCCAGAGTCTCCTCTTCAAAGGAAGTGATGACGAATGAGAGCAGGCCGTAGATGCACATCTTGGCGGTGCTGGCCGTACACTGTGGGGAGACGGGAAGAGTCGTCAACATTTAACATGACATTAAAGCTGCACTACACACCTGCACCAAACATGCCTCTAGTGGCTTTAGTTGTAGTTACATCTTCTTAATATTCAGACAGCAGTTCGTCTACCGGGGGGTTATTTACCCATTTACAGTAATATCTTCTTAATATTCAGACAAAAGTTTGTCTAGGGGGGGGGGGGGGGGTATTTATCTATTTACAGGTATTTAAATAGGTAAAGGCTCTATTTGACTACACTTCAGGACAGACACACACTGGGGCAAATCATCAAAACAGTGGGCATCTTTTCTCTCACATTGTTGCCCGAGACGTCCAGGCCCTGCAGCATGGTGGACAGGTACTTGAAGACGCCCAGGTGCAGCGCCGTGTTGCCGATCCTGCGCACCACGGGGCTGCCCTCGTCGGGCTTCAGCGTGTGCCTGAGCAGCACCCAGGCCAGCAGCGCGGGCCCGTGGTGCGGGATGTCCCCCAGCGTCAGCAGCAGCTGGTCCATCTCCTGGGAGCACAGGGGGAGGAGGCAACGCAATACTGTTTGTTGGACTGATGGATGGATGAAGCCCAAAACCTACTGATTGATAGCTAGCTAATACACTTCAAATGAAAACCCTTTTTACTACGATCCATTTATTCCAGTTATATTATATGTTGGCCCAGAAAGTGATAAAATAAAATAGATCGAAGTACATTAAATATAGTAAAGTAAATAAAGTACATTTCCATCCTATGGAAACATTTGGATGAACTTCCTACATGTATATACAGTATAATCCATTTATTATACCACATCCAGGCCTAGAAAGTTATATTGTTATAATAAAAAAATTCAATAATAATTATTATATATGCCAATAATAATTTAAAATACCAAAACTACAGAGAACCAGTGAGCAGAGCGAGAGCCCACCTTGGTGACCTCCGGGGTGTTGTAGAACTGGTGCTGGTCCGTGCAGTCCTCCAGGGCACACTTGTGGAGGAAGTCTATGTCCATCCCCTCCACCAAGATCAGGGAGCTGAAGTACCTACAGCCCAGAAATAAATTTAAAAAAAGACATAAATAACGATTGGCTATTTCAGAACAATTAATTATTATAGACATTTTGAGGTTCTTACCAATGTAGCACTGTGAGAAAATTGATATCGACATATGTGAACAACTTCATAAACCCTTATTTTGTCATATCAGCTAATTTACTCTAATTGACATTGCTCTTATTTCAATCATCATAGCATCGTATAGACCAGTGATTCTCAAACTATTTTCACCGATGTTTGTTCCCCCTCAAGATTTCAGGGGAAGGGAAAATAACCTGAAGTCACAAAGTTTTGTCTTAAAGAAAAATAACCTAATGTTATGAGCTACACCTGCTGTGAAAAGCATCTAATGGGTGCTTCCACACAGCAGCATCAGCAGCAGCAGCAGCAGCAGTAGTCTCACCCGATGCGGTCCACCAGCACGTCCATGCTCTTGTCCACCAGGTGGCGGTTGGTCTGGCGGAGGCCGAAGCCCTGCTCCTTGAACATCTTGGTGAAGCTCAGCAGGTCGGAGGCACTCATCTCAAAGTAGGCGTAGTACAGGAAGAGAATCTCCAGCAGGAGGGACTGCTCCCGGAGACACTGGCGGAACCACCGAGAGATCTGCCTCTCCGTCTGAAACACAGGGGTGTGCATGCCGTCGGTTATATTTATTTGTACAGTAATTCTTTATGAATTTCATTTCATTCGATTCAATTTTACCGTTTCTCTGTAACACGTGGCGCAGTTGGGTTGAGATATAGGTGTGGTTAATTGGACTGATTGGTCTATTAATTTTACTCATGGGGCGGGAAATGGAATGACTTATGTTTGATTCATATAATACATATATTAATCATTCTAAATAAATATAATAATTAGAACGCATTTAATTCTAACACAAATGTGTTTCATTATTGTTCTGTTCCTCCCCTCATGTGTCAGTTAGTTTAACCCATTTAGTACATAGTCTTCCTCCTGATTTAATGGTTTAACCCATTTAGTACTCCTTTTAGTCTCCTGTTTCGTATCATTTGGGCAGAATAAACCCTGTTTTGTTCAAACTGCCTAAGCCCCAACTGTCTCCACTTTGTAACACATGGATTTAAAAAGGTGCAAAAATAAAGTAAATACTACAGTCGTGAATCGTGTAGTCAATGCAAGTCGTGTCCTGTCCAACTCTCACCATCAGATTGCCGTGGGACTCCCATGTCGGAGCCTCTGCTTTGAACAGGCTCTCAAACTGGGACTTGTAGTTGGCCACCAGGTCCTTCTCCAGCTTGTTCACACAGCTTGCGTACTCCGTCTGCACAGAGACGACGGAAAATACCCGCTTAATATCAAACAGAGAAATAGCTGTATGGTGTTTGATTCGAGGAGATGCGGCGTGTTTCCTTACTCTGTAGGGATGCCTCTCATCCTGAAAGTATGTCAGTAGGAGTAGGACACATCGGAGGAGACACACGCGCTCCTCGTCATAAAAGTCGGCTATCTGTGGACACAAGACAACAAATGAAATTGTTAAAGGGGGCAGGGGGGTGCTACTGATCAGACTCCAAACCAATCCAAGTCTACATGGAAACCTCTTGAAGGTAAATACCCAACCCTTACTCGCTCTTTAATTATTTATATCAAAATTCACTTTGGCCAAGAATCGATTGTAAACAGCCTTGGCAGCATCCATTGCAGGGGCAAGATGCCACTTGATTTTAATGAAGTTGTAGAATGAAAGCCAGAACCTTGAACCTGATCGAGCAGAAAGACTGTGTGAATGTTAACCATGTATACTGACCTTGAGCACCAACGCCTGGCTCTGTCTCTCATCCTGGAGAACAGACTGTGAAGGGAATACCATTAGCATCAGATTAGTTCCTGTCTACCCACCATACAAAGTCATTACAGCCTGATTAAAACAACACGTGCCCACAGAAGTTAAGTTCCCAGTGATTCTGTGTACCTTTAATGAAGTTACGTGTTCCTCTGTAGTCCTCTTGTAAGTAGCACTGTAAAATCTGCAAACTCTTTTCCTCATCAAGACCCTGAAAAATGTACAATACATATTGAACCAATTTCAAAATGTATATCAATTGATAAAACAAGTATATTATAACAGTAGTGTAATTAAACACTTGATCGGGGTTCTCCCCAGATAATATAAAAGTGGTCCTGTCCACCAAGAAATATAAAAAAAATCTGATCTGAAAATGGTAAATTGGTTAAAACATGTTTTGCTTGAATAACGCATCAAAAGCAAAGTAGTTTTTATGCTGTGTGGAGGAAGTCAGTGGCTTTCTGAAGTCAGTGGCTCACACATGTCCCGAGTCCCCACCATGTAAAACCCTGCACAGCCAAAATAGACAGCAAAGTAAGAAAGCATCCCAAAGTCTCACCAGTAGCTTGCTGATCCTCAGGGAGAAGTCCTTCAGTGGCTGGGCCGCCTCCTTGTTGGCTTTCAATCTGGCAGCTGCTGAGGAACTGTGTCAGAAGGGAGAGTTAAAACAATGACCCATCATGTAAACAGAGGTAAGTGTGCTTTCCATGTGTCGGGTGGACAGGACATATTTAAAAAGGTCCATGATACCTGGCTGGTTTGTAGAAGGTCAGCCCCTGATGGAGCTTATCCCAGTGCCTGTCGAGCTCTGCCTCTATCTGAGCCTGTATCATGGAGGATGTGGTTCAGAGGAGAAGACAGCAGCATAAACACAAAGTGAGTTGTTAGCTCGCAGATGTCAAGGAAGAACAATAAGGCGCTGTGAAGTTGGTAAAGAAAGCTAGAACAGTCTGGTAGGTTCAGAAGATGACATCCTTTTAACTGTGATGCAGCCTTTAAAACCAGGACAGATCCAAGACAATATCTAGCCATCTCATATCACAATATCGATATAATTGAATAAGGAGGTCCACTGGAACACAATGTGCTTTCAAATGGTCTGTGTTACTTCAGCCCTTTTCTAAGACTTTCTGATTTACTTGCAATATTACTGCCTAGTTGCTACAAATTACCACCTGAAGCTTTTGAGCTCAGTGAACACAGCAAGTCACCAGTTTGCCAGGGAGGGGAGCCCCTCACACACACACACACACACATACAATCATGTGCATCTATATGGCGACAATTGAGCAGAGTCAGGGGAGCCCCAGTGTTGTTGTAATACCCTGCATGACAATGGCAGGGTCACGGACATCACGGACTGTAGGCATAATGGAATAGAAAGAGAATGAAAGAGGACACAGATTAAGCACATACCGGCTCTCGCAATGCTGATCGACCCAGCAGAATAGTCCATAACTCCCGACTACTCCTACAAGAAAGCATTGGGTTGGATCATGAGGGCAGTTTCCTTATTGAGTCTTATTGTTGATGATGATCAAAAGTACACTATGGTGGGGGAGACTGACTACACAGCTTCTCCACAAATCTCTTATAAATGACACTTTACAAATGACAAGTAAATACACTCAATGCATTTCATTTGCATGTCCCACTGAACAGCAGGGGATGTAAGACATACCATCACATTCGAATACAAGGTACAAATAGTGTTTATGTACACCAATACAGCCTACATACATCCACAGTCTGATTGAGATCATATGTATTGTATTGTATTGTATTGAGCCCATGTGAGTTACACTGACACGTGTCAAAAGCGAATTTAACGTTGTATCCACTTATAACTATTGTTAATTAGGCTGTTGTTCGGGACAGGACATGTGTACGTAAAACACATGGCGTGGTGTGACGTGATGAATGGAAATATAACCCAAGTTCAGTTTATGGACAACTCAACATCGGCTACTTCTTGGTTGCTGGGGGGCAAAGTCTGAATCTAAAAGCTATGTCAAAGTTCACTTCACTGTCACTGAAGTGATCAATAAGCAGCAACAGCATGTTGTTGTTGTCATGCTGTGAATGGCGCCATTCAAACCACCCAGCAGCCGAGCGGCGGGCTAAGCTAAGCTACATCTAGCGTGCTGCTGCTGCTGCTACTGACTCGGGAGCTCCTTTGTTTGTTTCTTTTTAATTAAGCCAACGAGGAGCAAGTAGCCGACGTGAGGGCCGCTTAAAATACATAAAAGCCGCGCGGTGGTCTCCGCCATTCGCGAAAGAAGTGAGCAGAAGGTAGACGTAAAAACCGGCGGGTAAACTTAAAAGTATAGCGACGGTTACCTGACACACAAGTCAGACTCCGCCATCTTGGGTGCTGCCGTGTGATTGGCTGACGCGCGGCCGCCGCACCGCACCGCCGTCGTCGTCTTCTTCTTCTTCTTCTTCTCGGGGTTTTACGGTGGCGGCGTATTTTGTTGCATGAGCGCCATCTATTGCTTCGCTGGTGTTACTATTTATATTAAGATAATATAAGATAAGATAGAACTTTATTGAACCCGAAGGAAATTCTTGTGCTAGGTTGCAGAGCAATAGAATGATAAACAATAGAGAAATAAACAGCAGAATAATACAAATAAAATAACAGATTTACAAATTGACAGTAAGTCCAGAGAAGTATAAAAATATAGGTAAGATAAGATATTCAGTCAGCAAAAACAATTTGGCAATAATTTAAGTGTAATAAAAGGGTAATAATAATAATAATAATGGTAAGAGGAAGTATTGCACATGATATAAAGAATATTAAGAATATTGCACATAATGATGAAAGGTAATGTTTTACTATCACTATGTATATTCTCTCCCACAGACCGGTTTCCCTTATAAAATGCGACTATTGCAATTTATTAGGGAAACCGGTCTTCCCACCTTGTCCTCTGCTGCCTTGATTATTTTTCAATTTTTCCATGTGACATCTTTTCTTCCTATCTTCCTCACCTCCTCCATCATACTCTCCCTTTGATATCAATTACAATAAACAATAGACCAACAGACCTGTTGGGTGTTTCCCAATTAAATGTAATGTGTTATTCAATGCCCAGTCTTAACCTTGTCGTTATGACCTCCTCTCTCCTGCTTCCACTACTGTATAATCTGCTGTCACTCACTTTCCTCTGAATTTGGTATAAATGCCTACCTTTCCTTTTATCTCTCCATCCCAACATTCCTGTCATCTCTCCATTAACTTCCTCCACACTCCAACTCTGCTTTACTTATTTAGATTTCTACCTGTACACATTTACAGTGAGTCTAAATGTAAAAATATAAAAATATAGGGTAAGATATTCAGTCAGCAAAACAAGTTGGCAATGGTATTGGGAAGTAGTAGTGAGAAGTATTATTGCACATGAGGAAATATTGCACATGTTGATGAAAGGTAATAATTGAAGGGTAGTAATAGTAATGGTGAGAGGTTGTAGTACTGCATATGATATTAAGAATATTAAGAACATTGCACATAATGATGGATGGTAATGTAGCATGGTAATATAGCAAGGATAATCATCGTTGTACATCCCAGACACGATTTGAATACTATAATAAAATGTAGTTACATGGTTATATTAGTAGAGTGGAAAAGTGTGTTGATGCGATCCGTTACATGGTGATGAACAGTTTTTATTTTTATTATTTTGTATTGATTTGCATCCACAACGCTAACATTAAATGTAAACATGTTATAATCATATATCATTACTATAGTTCATATAAGTTGGGATAGTTATATGCAGTTATTCTAGTGACGACCCAGCGAGATAGATACAAGGTAGATACAAATAAATAAATTACAAAAAACCTGTAAGTGTATAAAAAAAGTCAAATAATCATAGATTAAAAGTGAATTTACAATGAAGCATGGGATGAGATACATAAAATATATAATAGAGAAAAAAAAAAAAAAAAATAAATAAATAAATAATAATTAAATAATAAATAAATAATAATAAAATAGGAATAACGGTTTGTCCTTTTCACATCAGGTATGAAAACCGCCGTTGTCAGAAAAAATAAAAATAAGTGAATATTTGAATGCTCCAGTCATTCAAATTCAAATTTAATTGGTGAAAATAAAATACTATTTCGCTGTATTTTTGTTTTGGTCCCGCCCCCCTTGTGACGCGTCACACCCCACGTGACTTGAGCTGTCAAACATGGCCGCCTTCTGCTGGGTGTTGTGAGGAGGAGCAGGAGCAGCAGGAGCAGGAGAGGAGAGAGGATATTGTCCAAAAGAGGTGATTTTTTTCTTCGTTTTGTGCAGTCCACCCATGCCGTAAGTATTTGTATAGGGCTTTTTTATTCAGCAACACAGCGAACACGCTTGTATTTAGTGATTAAAGATGCTGGCTGTGTGCTTGGGTCGCAGCATCCTTGACAGGGTAGTATCCCCCCCCCCCAAAAAAAAAAGCTAGCATGGCTAAATCGATCTCAAGGCTATCAACTATAGAATTATGTGTCTGTAACATCACTTCATTCAGCCATTGTGAATAGGCCCTATTCACAATGGCAGGGTGTAGACTATAAGCATGGATCTAAGCATGTCAATATTTAATGACTCACAATGAACATGGCTTACTTCCACCCCCCCACCTTTTTCTCATTTGCAAGAACAAAAGGTTGCAGCCAACGCACATTGCTCTCTAATTCTAATGTTCGACTTTGATCTTATCGTCTAATCAGGTGGGTGAGAGGGGTAAAGTTCATAAGATGACTCATGGACCCAGTCATCAGATCATGTGTCTTTCACGTTGTCAGTATGTTAGTAAAAAATAAAAATAAAAAGGAGCAAGCTTTAGTAAGCATTTTTAACAGTCCCTGTAAATGTTGTGCTATTGAGTCTTTATTTTGTGGTCTTGCTTGATGTGTGCATTTGTTCCACAAGAATAACACGTGCATCTTGTACAGGTCGTCTGCGTTAAATGTCGAGTGACCAACACATGGAGAATGCACGCTAGAAGAACCGTCTGGTAAAGGAGAACATTCTGTGTTCGACAACCTCCGTTCTACGCGTCGTCTGGTTCTCCCTCTCTCCCTCTGTGTGTGTGTGTGGGTGTTTGTTTGTGTGTTTGGATGCATGCGTGTGTCCCCCTCCACTTCTCTGGAAACATGGAGATCAACCCAGTGCTGGTGGAGTCCTCTGTGGTCATGGCCATGGTGCTGTGTGTCCACATGGTGGTGTGGAACCAGCACTCCTGGTGCACCCTGGCCCTCGTCATCCAGGCCTTCTACGTGCAACACAAGTGGGACCGCCTGCTTCGCTCCGGCGGCGCCGTGTTCCAGTTCCGCCGACGGGGGGGCCCCCCCCCAAAACAAAGCGGCATCCGGTGCCGGCCTCCATGGTCATGCCCCTCCTGGGCCTGGTGCTGCGGGAGAAATGCTCCGCCTCCGGGAATGTCTATTTCGAGCGCTTCTCCATGGTGGTGACGGTCACCGGCATGATGCTGGCGATGTTCCTGTCGCTGATCGCGCTGGGTGTCACACGGCCCGTGCCCACCAACACCTGCGTGATCGCGGGCATGGCGGGTGCCGCCATCCTGTACACCACCAAGCAGACGCTGACGGTGTCCGAGGTGATCGAGGTGCTGGAGGTGCTGCTGATCTTCGTCTACCTGTGCCTGATCGTGCTGTACCTGCTGCCACGCTGCTTCACGCCTGGCGAGGCGTTGCTGGTCGTGGGCGGCATGAGCTTCATCGTCAACCAGCTGATCAAGCGCTCACTCAGCCTGTCGGAGGCGGCCAAGGGCGACCCCGTCAACTACTTCCTGCCGGTGGTGGTGGTGGGCTCGCTGATGCTCGGCGTCTTCTTCGCGCTGCTCTTCTGCTTCATGGAGTCGGAGACGTGGGTGTCCTCGCTCTTCTTCCACATGATGACCACCGTGCTGGCGCTGGGCGTCCTCATGCCCTGGCTGTCGCTCTTCATCGGCCGCCACCCCATCATGTGGCTGCTGGACTTTGTGACGCTGAATGAGAAGCGCCTGTGCCTGCTGGGCTACTGGCTGTTCCTGGCCAGCGTGGCCACCTGCGTGGTGCTGCACCAGAACTACCAGCGCCAGGCGGGCTCCAAGAAGCACCAGGCCTCCACCATCGTCCGCAAGTACTTCCACCTGATCGTGGTGGCCACCTATGTGCCGGGGCTGCTATATGACCGGCAGCTCCTGCACGTGGCGTCGGTGGGCTGCCTGGCAGTGTTCCTGGTGCTGGAGTACGTGCGCTACTTCCGCATCCGACCCATGGGCCAGCTGCTGCGGCAGCTGCTCACCCTGTTCCTGGACGAGCGGGACTCGGGCCCGCTGATCCTCACCCATGTCTACCTGCTGCTGGGCATGTCCCTGCCCATATGGCTGTTCCCCGGGCTGTGCGCGCCCAAAGGGATATTGCCCGGCGCCGGGGGACTGGTGCCCTACGCCGGCGTGTTGGCCGTGGGGGTGGGGGACACGGTGGCGTCGATGTTCGGCAGCACCATGGGTGAGATCCGCTGGCCCGGCACCAAGAAGACCATGGAGGGCACCGCCACGTCAGTGTTCGCCCAGATCATCGCCGTGGCCGTGTTCCTTATCTTCGACGCCAGCATCAACCTGAACTCCAGCTACTCCTGGATCGTGGGCTCCATCACGCTGGTGGCCATGCTGGAGGCGTACACGTCCCAGATAGACAACCTCTTCCTGCCCCTCTACCTGTTCATCCTGCTACTGCTCTGAGGAGGGAGGGCGGGAGGCTGATGGAATAACACGACTAATAATGAATAATAATAATAATAATAATAATAATAATAACAATGGCATAATCATGTCTTATAATGATGATTTCTGACCTCTTTGATTTCTGACCTCTATAATAAGTGTTACTTTTCAGTGTAATGAAGGAAGAGTTAAACGTTGGTATTGATCAAACAATAACCGTCCCTTTGAACTGGGATTGGTGGGGGGTGGGGGGATTATTGGCACAAAACATATTAATTATTAATAATCTCCACATGCTAATGATTAACATGGTAATCCTGTTTTAATTAGTAAGACAAACTATAAGTAAGAACAACACCTCTGCCTTTTTGTTTGGTAAATTTGCAGACATTTCATCAGCATGACATGAAACTAATTTGCTCAGAACATGACGCATTTCAAAATTTCAAGGTTGAAGTGGATGGAGATGGTTGTTTACAAAAAAGAATGCAAAACGTGCTTATTTTTCTCTTATTATAGTGTGTGTGTGTAATATTCATATCTGTTATGATAATAAACAGTATGGAAGGAAACGCCAACACACACGCAAATCGACTGAAATTAACAAAAAAAAAGAATGTCTTCATGTATGCAATCATGGGCGGATGGATGGGACTGACTACTATGGCACATTTCGATCGTCTTTGTTTTATCTTGTTATTTAATTTTTTGCGAATGGATATATGCCTTTGTACAGCCTTTGAAGAACATTATTTAAAAAAGAATAATAATCGAGCTTCTGGACATGTCTTTTTACGATGAACTGTGTTAGGAGAAGATGAAATAGTTTGGACTCTTGTGGCAATTATGAGCGTACCGACCGTCTGCTGGAGGTTATAGCCTTAAGGACTCTGCTTTTCGCACCGTATTAAGTGCTGTCGACGCGGTAATTCGAAAAGCATGCCGTGTTTGTCAAAGAAGCCATTCAGCAACTGTAACAAATCTGAGCACACGGCAGGAAAACTATGCTGCTCTGCTGCTGCTGCATGACACCAAGATGTGAAATTCTGTACAGAAACGTTTCCATGTGTACAGAACAAGCCCATTTTCTACCAGCCTCATGTTTAAATCTTCACGTGGAGACAAATCCTTAAAAGACTCTTTGCTGTTCCTTAAACGCTTGTCACAAAAAGGCCTGTTTCACCCTTAATTTTGTCCAATTTATTTATTGATTTGTAGATTAAAACAATATTTCTTAGAAATATCTGAGCGTCACAACGCCTCATCTCACAGCTTCATTTTTCACTGTTCTGTAAGAATGACATGATTGTTTTTACCAGCAACATGTGATATGTTAATTCCTTTTTGATTTTTACCTGTAAAAATGTTTGTATTTTCTCTATGGTAAAACATTATCAGCATGGTAGTACCGATATATTTTCAGCTTCACCTTTACATTTTCTTTTCTTAAAGTTAGTATTGCATGTACATGGCATCATTAAAGATAATGCTGAAATGCTTGAATTTTCTTTCCTAATAATATAATAATAAAAATATTTGGATAACATCTTATCCACCTTTTCAATGGCTGCAAAATACAAATGATGCCTGAATGCAAGAAATGATCAACACTATTCAACACATATTTTCAGTGTCAAACTGTGCTTGCAGTTTGTATTGTTTGTATTTCTACAAAATTGATAGGTTCACATCCCCAATAACTTTTTAAAACCATTGAGTTGGGCGTACAAGGTAAGAAAATAGTTAAACATTTTCAGAAAATGGATTGTGCAGTACATTGAAATTGAGGTTTTCCTTAATAGATTCACATTTAAGTTCAGTAAATCAAACTATATGATCACAAACATGTATACAAAGAGTCATCTCTCTCTGTCGACAATGTTAATTAGTAGTAGCTATTAGTAAACAAAATGGCAAGGTCCCCATTACAATGTATTTTTCATTCATGATTTGTTACAAAAATGTTGGTACAAAACTGTAGTAAGGTTGTGCTTCACTATTTTAAAAGGTGTTGGTAAGGAATGCAATGTGTGGGGGGTCACATGGCCGATACTTTGTGTGCAGTGTGTCGTTAACACAATTGAATACGGATAAAAGCTATAGTGTAGTGTACAGTATATACTGTATTTCCCAGCAGACTACGGCTGACGGGACCTACAGTATACCTGCTGTCTTATAAAAAGGGTCGAGGCAAGCACGGGCGCTGGAATGTAGCTGCGACCTTGGGCAGAGAAAGCAATATCGCCATATGATCCTTCATTTGGTGTAGAGTGACGGGAAAGGCAACTCTTCTGTGGGTTGTAGCCTGAAAGGGACATAAAAAAAAAAAAAGGCACAAGCAATATCACTCCCCGCCGGTTCCCCTGCTATCACAAGACAGTCTCTGCACATAAACACGACACATAGTGAAGAGAATATAACATAGCTAACACGACAAAGATGTTAGGGAATAATAAAGCTCAGCTAGAAGTATCGTGTTGAAATGCAGTATAATAAAAATGCTATACGTACGTAGTATATAGTGCTTATAGTGCATGTGTGCTGTAATGAAATGCTTCTGTAAAGATGAGATGAATATAAAAGGTGAGGTATAAAAGGTGTTATGTTACATGTTTTGGAGTGAACTTTTGGCGAAGGGGAGTAACTCGATTTTAAAAACGGGAGCGTGATGAAGCATTTTCTGTACTGCTCCACTATCCTCGGAGAGGGCATTAAAAAAAAAACCATCCTTGTTATATTCCTTTTTTTGTTATTAAGTTAAAAGTTTGGAAAAGACTTTCACTGGGGCTGGAGGAGACACAGAATGTGAACTCCATTGCGAGATTGAGATCAAGATCGGTCTCACGAACGACAGGCAAATTAAAAAACCGTGGTGATTTGAACCACGCATCTTCCCATCTTGTATCTCTGCTTTGTCATTAAAGTTTTTATTTATTCAACTATACACAAACAGACAGTATCATTACCTTCAATAATAAGATGTACAACGGCCCATGTTAAAATAAAAACCAACAACAACAACCAAAATAAACATTCCGCACTTGTAGGAATACAGCCACATCATCCCAGTGTCCCCAGCAGTGCTTTGAGCAAGAAGTGGCCCAATGACCTCTTAAAGTTCTTACCTTCACCATTGATTCTAGCTAACATGTGTTCATATGATGCTATTTATAACATAATCTTGGCAATACACTACTTTTTACCAGAATGGGTAAACAAGTCCTCCATCTTGGTATCTCACCAGTTCTCCGGGCTCCAGCGGGTGCCCTGGGCCTCCATCAGGTGGAAGGTGTACACGTGGCGGGAGACGTCCGAGGTGTTGGGCGCGCTGCGGTGCACCACCTCGCCATGGATCAGCACCACGGCGCCTGCAAACAAACAAACAAACAAACAAACAAACAAACAAGACGGTTTTCTCTTTCTCTTTCTCAGCCTTAACGCGACAGAGGTGTCGTTTTCAACTTTCAAAACTGAAAAAAATAAAATGTAGAAGAATACCCACAAGAAGGCCAAAGCCAAATGAAGAAGGAGAAAGAGATATACTTGTTTGTTTATCATTCCATTACTGATTATTCGGTTACTCACAGCCATGTTAAACACTTAATTGTGATTGGTCGATAGTGTGCCATGGGTGCCCCGCCACGCATTATTTCATTATTATTATCGACCAAATGTTTCCTTGACAATGGAAAAACAATATAGTCAAAGCCGACAAACCTTTCAAATAAATTGAGGCGTGTGAAAGATCCATTTTAAGGTTTTTTATGTTTCAAGTGTGCTACCTAAAGAACGAGTTCCACATGCGATCGGATGTGTATTTACCCGCCAACGCTACAGCGACAACCCGTCGAGAGGCAGAGGCTTTCTACCGGCTAAGCCCCGCCCACAGAATGCATCACCATTATGTACCAACACCAAACACGTGGTTACCTTTCTTCACCGGGGTGGGGACAAACTTGTCGCCGTCGTAGGCCTGCTCTCGGCCAATGAAGTCCGTCAAGGGGTAGGTGCCTTCTGGCGTCCGCACCATGCGGCGAGAGATACCACCTCGTTACACAAAACACAAGGAGAACAGGGATTAGATTGTACGTATGTATGTATGTATATATTGTGGCAAACGGCAGGGAGGCAGGAGAGGCATAGTAATTGAAGGGAGGTATCTTTCAGCCTGCTGGCTCCACCCCCGAGCCGTATAAGGACTTCCTGGCTATGACAGTCGGATCGCATTTCCCTTCCTCCCCTCTCCCGGATGTAAAAATAAATGTGATTTTTAAGTTGTGCTTTGTTGCCTGCTACAGTATGTACAGTATGTACAGTATGTGTGTGTGTGTGTGTGTGTGTGTATTAGCGGGACAGGATAATAAAAAAGGAAATGGTATTGAGAAAGCTCACTGTTCTGTGTCCCGGGGATGAACCAGAGGCAGCCGTTGTCCACGGTGGCGTCCTCCAGGGCGATCCACAAGCCCATGACCCGGCCAAGCGGCTCTGTGTGCAGGAAGGTGGCGTCTTGGTGAGGAGTCACTGGTGGTGCAGAGTGTGGGGGGGGGGGGGTGCACACACACACAACCACACAAAATCAATAATAGTCCTACATCAGCTATTAATGACGACCGGTTTTACATGAATTCTGCTTACCCTCTCCACCAATCCCCGGTTGCTTAAAAGGAAGACAGAAAAAAAAGACTCATTCAATCATTCATTCAACACCAAGTAATGAGTAAACAAGACAGAAGCACCCATGTTACAAATGCACTAGTGTGTCTCTTACCTTAAAAATGTACATGCTCTGTAGAATCACAGGGCATTGAAGGCCTAGCTTCTTAGCGATTCCCTGTGAGAGACGACACACATTGTCGGCGATGAGAACATGGATTAAAACATTTATTTTTAACAGATTTGGGGGGGGAAAGAAATGAGGCCAGTTCAGCTCACCTGAACCTGGGGCGAATGCGTAATCTTTTTGTACAAAGGTTCATGGGCATGGAGAGCTGTGAGAGGGGCAGAGATCAGAATGTGAGTCAGGGTTCATTTTTGTAGCAGGAACATAACTTATGAGTTCTCTCAAGACGTGTGCCTGAGACATCTGGTCTCCTGCTCCTTACCGTGACCAACTTTATTCAAAGAGCGTTCTCGAGGCGCTATAAATTCACCTGTAAATTGAGCATAAATATGAACCGAGTAGGCCAAGTCATTTGACATCTCCACATACACGTTTGTAGATAACACATTCGTATCGTCATTGTGTATTAAAGCTCTATACCTTTGTCATCAAAAACACCTTTCTCAAAGAAGAATCGAATCTTATCTCCACTGGTGAGGAAATAGTCAGCATTCCCCTTTCGGAGAGAGAAACGCTGGGTCAGGTGACGGGCAACGTACGGGTAAACGGGTCACTTGCCACAGAAATGTTGACACAAGAGTCTAAACGCCAATCAGACATCGTTCTTCGCTGTTGTGTATACAACGGGGAACATTTGTGTACACACAATTAACTGAATTATTAACGTTAAAGCGGGCTTACCTGCATCTTTTACCGCACCACGCAAGCATGAGCACATACAGTACGTGAAGCATTAATATGGTTTAAGGCAGTGGTTCTCCAAGTCATTTTACGAACGTACCCCCCTCTAAGATATTTTTTTCAGTCAAGTAGCCCCTTACAGCGAAAGTGATATGATCTTATTGTAAAGATTTTCCTAACTTGTTACTATTAGGGGGTATTCATTCATTTTCTAGCCCAGGTACACGTAAGCCCATCTGAGAAACACTGGCGTAGCCGGGGCTACAAATTATATGACTGTCGAAATCCTAAATGACTTTTAAACTTAATTTACCTTTAAACTAACTTTAATTCACCTACAGTAATTAGGGGCTGGCCACCATCACCAGGCAGCTTTAAACATTTAAAATGGACAATCACTTAAACTGAGGCTTGGGGCCAAAAAAAATATGGTTCAATAGTTCAATAGTTAGTCATAATACATACCTGGGTTTTGAGCTGGTCGTCGTGGTCGGTGGAGAAGGTGATCCGGCAATGTTCCGGCACGTCCATCCCGTCCACTATCTCCGCCATCCGGCATCTCAGCTGATCGCACTCCTCGGGCGTCAGGAGACCGTCAATCACCACGTAGCCATTCTCCTGGTACTATAGGAAACATAGGTGACATATTATTATGCAATGTGCAAACTATTACTGCATGCATGCACGTATGCATGGTTGCATGCATACGTGCATACATGCATGTATGCATGGTTGCAGCAGCAGGTCGTGGAAATGAAATAAGAAGTTGGCACATGTACAGTATATACAGTATGCCAATATTATGCAATGTGCAAACCATTACTGTATGCATGCATGGTTGCAGCAGCAGCAGCAGATCGCGGAAATTGCATAATTGAGAAGAAGGTGGCACATGTACAGTATACTGTTTTTATATTATTGAGCCAGGCAGTTTCTGAGGTCAGGGTTATGTAACACGCAGCTGTCATGCGTAATGAATGTTATGTAAAATGAATGTTGCCAATAAAAGCAAAAAGCACGTATGATCATTCATATATATACATATATATATATATATATATATATATATATATAAAGCTCACCTTCTGCGCGTTACGATCCGTCATGAAATCCATGTCGCTTTAATGAGACAGACAGACAGACAGACACACATACACACACACACGCGCTGTTCCGGGTGTGCGTCGACCACGTGACCGACGCGCACAAAGGCGCCCACTTCAATTAAACAGTGAGTGACCCCTCTGACCTCCAAGCCTGTAATTATTAGGGGTCCAAACTACAGACCATGAGTAACTATGCCAGAAAGAATGACTATGATTCGTCCATAGGTGGCGCTACTGTAACCGATTCAAAACGGAAATTTCAAAATGCTGCCATTTCCACCCTGTTTGATGAAACTTTATGAAACCAGGTATCCTTGTGTATTTCGTCATGGGGAACAAATTTGCGTCAAGAGCCCATAAAGTCCGCCATGATGGATTTTTCTGCAGGTGGAAAAATTTGCTAAAGTTATAAATATTTACTTAAAATCTAGCGTAGGTCCGATAGGTCTGAAATGGCTCATGTACATGTAGGATGCAGGTCCTCTCATAGGGTGTTAACAGCTAAGAGATATATTCCAAAATGGCGGGAAGAATGGCATATCAATAGGAAAAAAAATATGCACAATGTTCAAGTGTTTATAACTTGTTGCCACAATAAGCTAGGGACTTGAAGCGGACTGGACATTAAGAGGACACCACCAAATTGTACCATGTCGGCTCAGGTGTTGATATCTCAAAAACATGGAAACTACAGGCATTTGAAATTTGACCATTTTGGTGGTAAGCTAATGCTAATGCTAAAATAATGCTTTAAAAATCATCTCCTCATGAACGCTTTATCAGATTCAGGCAGCGGTGCACATGTGTACTCTTGGGAATATTCTCCATCAAGCGGGATAAGGGCAAGTCGTTTCGTAAAATATTGTGTGCTATGTGGCGTTATAAAGTTAGCGCTTTATGCTAATGGTCATTCATATTTCAAAGTCATATTTCTCATGAACCGTAAATTGAATCGTCTCATGAACGGGACATTTTGACTGATTATACAAGTGAAGGGATTTCTGTTTCCTCTTAAAAATATGGGCTGAAAAGTACCAGTATAATAAATACTAAACACAACAGACTGATTCCAAATTCAAGATTACTTTATTTGCAGTAACAGACATGAGTGTAAGACAATACCAGTGTTACTACACATCACTGTCAGCATGTTTAAAGGACCATTACATAGTTGTACATTATAATAATTCTGACCAAATTTGACCACACAGTGTTCTTTGACCTCTGTTCCCTATCCTTGGCCTTCCTCTTCTCTTTCCAGACTCTCCACCCTAGCCAAGGCGTCACTGAGTCTGGCCCTTAGATCACCGGGAGATGTAGGCCGTGCATAAGAGTGGTCCTAGTAGAAACAAGGATGAAAATATTTTGAGTCCTGTTTATATCACATTCAGTCACAGCCGGTCACAAAAATTATAACAGAGCACCCCATCAGAACCACGAATTAACGGAGCACCCCCCCCCATCAGAACCGCGAATTAACGGAGCAACCCCCCCCCCATCAGAACCGCAAATTAATGGAGCACCCCCCCCCAGACAAAAAAATAACATGTTTTCAAAGTCATTAGAACTGTGAAACTAATGGTTTTATTAAGTACTCGTATCGGTATTCGGTATCGGCAAGTACCCAAATGTAAGTACTTGTACTTGTACTCGGTCTGAAAAAAAGTGGTATCACTCGCCTCAGTGCTCAGTCTTCTGGACACAGTGAACATGGCTGCTGCGAGGACTACAAGCGGTCTTGTCAGCCATCCACAACTTGTGGACAAAAGGGACGCACGGAGTGAAATATGGAAATATTTCGCTTAAGTTGCCGACAGCCATGGAAAGCCCACGGACACGTCAAAGCCCGTCTGTAATCGGTGCTTCAAATCTACGCAGGCGAAGGGAGCCAACACCTCCAACTTGGCAAAGCATCTCGCCGACAAACATCCAGACATATTAAAAGTCAAACGAGTGATTTATTTTGTGACAAGCAAACTTATTTCACCATCGGAGTTTGACGAGACAATTAAAGGCAGTGTGCTCAGTACGATGTACACAGACCTGGCGGCAAAGAACTGGCGGCAACGCAGTTGTTAAAAAAGCACCAGAGTTTTGATTCCTTCAATACTCTTTGCCCAAGGAGGTACATTGAGTCATGACAGTGTGATATCAGGTTGCAAATATAACGTTAACCATCAAAGAAATCACATAAACTCAAGTATAGGGGACATCAGGAAAAAAAGCTTTAATAACACTGTCATTGATTTAATTATTTACAATAATTTTTAAACATAAAGCTCAGCAGCTGCAACAGAATAAACTTTATTTTTGTAAAAACATTTTAAATAGCTATATAGCTCAGCAGCTGTGTGAAAATATATTTTAATTCATTTATTTAGATTATTATTATTATTATTATTTGTAAGTTTAAACAGGTCACATTCCTGTTAACTCTTAGTTCACTTACCAAAAAGTAGCTGCAAAAGCAAAATATGTTTGTTACAATCTAAGTAACCTGAATTCCTGCAAAAGAGTGAATTATCAATAAAATTATTTTAAGTTCCATGTTCTGTCATCCATTATTCCACTACTTTTCCTGATGTTTTAGGTTTTTACCGTGGTATCGTTTCAGTATCGGTATCGAACTCATAATTTTGGTATCGTGACAACACTACTTTGTTCATTAAAGTTCTTCATCTTACCGGCTGCCACCCGGATTTTGTAGAAGGATCAGGTTCTGCACTTTTTGCTGAAGGTCTCAGCGGCGTCTTAAAGCATCAGTTCACACAACCTTTGTTTGTTGCGTGGTTTAATGTGCGCTTGTCGGTACTGAGTCCGTCCCCCTGTATGGTCTGTGTGGGAACACGGTGGGAGCAGATTAGTTCCACCCAGCTGATCCCAATTTATTTGTTTGTTTGTTTTTGTTTGTTTCTTTGAGTTTATATTTCCTCTTCTTTATACAAAACTCCAATTTGACTCAACAGTATGAGGATATGATAATGTCTATTAATTGACAAACATTGTTTTAAAGTGCTCTTATTGATAAATGTGATCTAACAGAGGTAAATATTAACCATATATGCTGTCTATATTGCTTGTAATTGAGATAAAGTAAACATCTGTTAAGTATTTTTTACATAAGTTGTTATGGCTTTATTGATTTAAAAACGTAATAATGCGGTGGGTCCACCAGACCCACAAACATTGGATGAGAATCAAAAACATGACCTGAACACAAGGGTTAATGTGCAATGTCTAGGTCAATAGATAAGAAGTCCTCATCAAGCTTGGCCATGTTAGTAGGACCCTGCATTGCTGCCTGCAGCTATATTTGCATTTTGGACTTTAACTCTTTCAAGACTAACCACAAGATGTTATAATATACTGTACTTGTGCCTCATAGCTGAAAGCAAGGACTGGGGAGATTTTGGAGCACAGAAAAATATGCTTTGCAAGCACATACATTGTATATCAGTCCAGAGTTTCCAATAATTTCTACAACTCTTATTTTTCTGTGATTGAGTGATTGGAGCACATACTTCTTTGTCACAAAAAACATTCATGACCTTTGGTTCTTTTATGAATTTATTATGAGTCTACTGAAAATGTGACCAAATCTGCTGGGTCAAAAATATACATACAGCAACATGAATGATCAATTTAGGTGATGTAGAAATTAGCTTTGTGGCCTCTTAACTTCTTGTGAGTGATTATGATTGACTACAGATGGTGACTTCTCAGAGCCATTTAAATATGACTCATTTGATACAATCATGAGACTCAGACACAAACACTACAATGGGAAAGTCAAAGGAGCTCAGCACGGATCTGAAAAAGCGGATCATTGACTTGAACAAGTCAGGAAAGTCACTTGGAGCAATTTGGAGCTGCTGAGAGAAAATTGGTCAGGATGGTCAAGAGTCAACCGAGAACCACCAAAAAGCAGGTCTGCAATGAATTAGAAGCTGCTGGAACACAGGTGTCAGTGTCCACAGTCAAGCGTGTTTTACATCTCCATGGGCCGAGAGGCTGCCGTGCAAGAAGGAAGCCCTTGCTCCAAAAGCGGCACCTTAAGGCTCGACTGAAGTTTTCTTGCTGATCACATGGACAAAGAAAAGGCCTTCTGGAGGAAAGTTCTGTGGTCAGATGAAACAAAAATGGAGCTCTTTGGCCACAATGACCAGAAATATGTTTGCAGGAGAGAAGATGAGGCCTTTAACCCCAAGAACACCATGCCTACCGTCAAGCATGGTGGTGGTAGTATTATGCTCTGGGCCTGTTTTGCTGCCAATGGAACTGGTGCTTTACAGAAAGTAAATGGAATAATGAAGAAGGAGGATTACCTCCAAATTCTTCAGGAGAACCTAAAATCATCAGCCAGAAGGTTGGGTCTTGGGCGCAGTTGGGTGTTCCAACAGGACAATGACCCCAAATACACATCAAAAGTGGGAAAGGAATGGCTAAATCAGGCTAGAATTAAGGTTTTAGAATGGCCTTCCCAAAGTCCTGACTCAAACCTGCACCGATTCTGTCAAGAGGAGTGGTCAAAGATTCAACCAGAAGCTTGCCAGAAGTGCCTAATTGAGGTGAAATGGCCAAGGGACATGTAACCAAATATTAACATTGCTGTATGTATATTTTTGACCCAGCAGATTTGGTCACCTTTTCAGTAGACCCATAATAAATTCATAAAAGAACCAAAGGTCATGAATGTTTTTTGTGACAAAGAAGTATGTGCTCCAATCACTATCACAGAAAAATAAGAGTTGTAGAAATTATTGGAAACTCTGGACTGCCATGACATACATGTTCTTTACAAGTGTATGTAAACCTTTGACCACAACTGTACATGGAGCATATATACAGCTTTGGACATGCTAGTCACACCTCTGAGACGGGAGAAAAGACGGCAGAAGTGAGGAGCATTACGGTCTTACATGGAGACACAACAGACAGTCAGCCTGGGAAGCAGGGATACTATGGTCTTACATGTAGACACAACAGGCAGACAGTCAGCCTGAGAAGCAGAGATACCATGACCCCACACGGAGATGCACCCGTCCCCACCTCCCAGACAGCCAGCCTGGGAAGCAAGGACAGCACGGTCCCCACAGCGAGTGCATCTTAAAGGCCTAGATTACTGCGCATATACTGCGACGCAAGTGAGAAGGCCTACAGCGCTGTTGCCTATCTGCAAGGACAGAATGAGGGAGGAGAGGTTGTGACAACCCTTGTGGCATCCAAGTCAACGGTGGCTCCTTTAAGGAAAATGACATTACCTCGCTTGGAGCTGATGGGTGCACTGATTGGAGTGAGGTTAGGGAACAGTCTTCTCAAGCCACTGAACATGGAAAGAAATCAGCTTAACATGTGGACAGATTCCATGATCGTTTTTCATTGGATACGGAGCTCAGCGCAAAAGAAGCCATTCGTGCCAAACAGAGTGACTGAAATCCAAAGTCTCACAGAGTGGTCTCACTGCAGCGGCAAAACCAATCCAGCTGACTTGCCAACCAGAGGCCAGAGTGTCGAGACCCTCATCCAGAGCCAGCTGTGGTGGAGTGGACCGACTTCACTGTCATCACCTGATGATACAGAGACTGTTAATGAGGACTGTGTAGCAAATGAGGAGAACTCTGTTGTAAATGAGAACACTGAGCTTAGGTCTAAATACCAGGCTGGAGTACAGTTTGCTAGCACTGAACAAGCTGAGCCACTGTTAGACCGAGAAATGTATAGCAGGTTGCAAAAGGTGCTGAGAATAACTGCATGGGTGAAAAGGTTCATAGCTAATGCCCGATCTAGTCAGAAAACTCAGGGAGAGTTAACTGCAGAAGAGCTCACAGCAGCAGAAGTGTAGTGGGTGAAAGTGACCCAAGAGAACAGTTTCAGCCAAGAAATCAGTCAGCTGAAATCTGGACATGATTTGAAGCGAGAGAGTCAAAGGTTAGGGACTTGAAACCATTCCTAGATGAAAACAGCCTTATTTGTGTAGGAGGCAGGCTACAGCACTCAGATCTTAGTTACAGAGAGCAACACCCATGGGTGCGACCTACAACCCACAGATACTCTGAGCTACTAGTTCCCGGTCTGGTCATTTAAGAAGATGAAGCTTCCAACACCAAAGTACAATAGCTTGAAAGATTTACTTGATCAAAAATCCTTTCCTGCTGCTATATTTCACAACAGGGCTTTAGCTTTTGAGATCCACTGGTGGCGGGCCTTGAACAATCCACACAAATATATTCCTAAATATATTTCAAAATTGACTATTTCCAACAATGTAGGCTTTTTTTTGACCATGAAACATACAAAACAAATTCCAATGTTAGTGTAAAGTGTCAATTTTATTATAATAGTCAGGGTGGTAGAAAACATTCTGGCCATACTTATCATATTGTTGTCCATAATATATTAAGGTCCTTTTTTTAAAGAACTGACAATAACATGACCGCACATGGAACATCTCACTCATTTGGTCATCATATCTGGGTCATGATAAGGGCGATCAAACTTTGCATCATACTACAACCGAACCCATGCAGCATTGAGCTTGGTTGCACTGTCCGCAATGTCATAAAGTGATTTTAAACAAATACAGTAAATAATGACTCAAACAGTATAACGATAGGTCTACACGTTCTTTTTTGTGTGAAGCAAAGGTTGTTTCTCCAAATTGTAAAGTTCAATTTAGTCTACAGTACATTCCTTAATAGGAATTATTCTTCTGAATAATTCTGAATTATTCTTAGAACCTAAATACACTGAACAGCAGAGTTGATTCTAAATCAAACATATTGCTGACTAAATATATTATGCATTACATAGATGTGAGCAGTCTTTACTTTTTAACACTACCAACTGCTTTACAAAGCTTTACACAGTAGACTATAGTTCAAACCATTTTAGGAGTTATTTCAGTTTGTAACAAAATAAAATCTAATTTGGGAAGTAAGTGACTTACTTACCAAATTTCAATCCCAGTTTCAATTCTTTCAAAATTCCTCATTCAGTTATGCTACCATGCTGATAGACACTGTAGGTGTGGCTAAAAGCTTTCTAATAAACCGACAAAACAAACAAACCCACATTTGAGGGGGAAAATGTAAAGAAAGACATTACCAAGACATTCAGACACAAGTACCAAGAGATGTTTATATTGATTTGCAATGCAGATTAGTGAGCGGTAAATCCATGGCAGAAAAAGCAAGACAGACTTAAAACAAAAGCGACAACAGATCGTGTTTAAGTATGACCAGTGTTCAAAAAATCACAGCAGAAGAAAGTTTGTGCCACATTTCCTTTTAACGATCTTCTACCTGAATGAATGAATGAATGAATGAATGAGCCATGCCCTGTAATATATACTTCTACGGCACTCTGAAATTGACTTTTAAACAGTCCGCTAGGCTTGATCATATAATCCCACCCGCTGAAAACTCGACCAGCGAGTTATGGCCAAAGTTTGTTCAGTACAAATGTTTAACATAGGCCTATACGTTTTTGACACCCAGTACTTCATACCACACATGCTGAACCGTCATCTTCCAGATATAAACATTCTGTATGTTTGACTTACAGTGGTTGCTTCATAAACGTTATATAAAAAAAACCAGGCAGACAACGTTCCTCCATACTTAAGTTCAGATCGGATCATCACTTTGCGTTTACAACTGTGCATTTGGCACATACAAATACACGCCCATCTAAAACAACAACAGCCCTCAATGGTTGTTTTCCATTGCCGTGGCTCCGTTCAGCCGTACCCTGCGTTCTCCCCAGAATGAGCATACGAACACAACCAGTACACAACAACCAAGAGTTAGATTTGTAAAGTAAAAGGAAATTGTCAAAAAAACGACAATTTGAATGAAAAAGGTGCAATTGTTACAAACAAAAGAAAACTAAAATCCGGATAGAAACAGATTCACTCCGTTTCATACATCTGTCTGTGTTGTACAGAAACTCTACCTCACACACCTGAAAGAACAGAGGCATGAGTTTTGTTCTGAAGATTTTAAGAGATAAAAAGAAAGGCATCATTAGTAAAAAAAGACAAAAACAAAAAAACAACAACAACAACAACAAAAAACTAGTGACAGACACACACATTATCTGAATCTATACAAGCTAAAGTAAAAACATGTTGACCTGTCAGACACAACCAGGAGTGTTTATCTTACAATTATGACAAACATGTGCAGTGTCTGAGTGTTTGGTGGCTGGTTTAAGCAGCCTCACCTGGCCCAGAGTCAGGCTGATTAGTCTGGGGCTAGGTGAGGCTGCACACCTGTGGTGCATGTTAAACCAGAACACCCCCACCCACACACCCCCACACACACACACACACGCACACATTAATGTTCTCTTGAGTGTGTGTGATGATGGCTGGTTTAACCTTTGTGCACTGATTAGTCAAGGTCATTAGTCAGGTGTGTAGCCTCACCCAGCCCCAGACACTAACCTGGGCCAGGTGAGGCTGCTTAAACCAGCCACCAAACACACACACACACACACACACACACACCTCCCTCCACACCAAACCCAAAATACCCTCTTTTTATGCATGGTAATAATTCTTTATGTGAAGCGTTCTGGCAAAGCCCCTTGTGGATTTCTCTGAGGTAAATGGAAGACAAATAAAATATAAATACATCAAAATAAAAAAAGAACACCACCAAGTTCCTGGGCAGACAAGGCACAAACACAGTTTCTCTCTGCTGGGGATGAAAACTTAAGTTGGCAGCGTATCCAAGGAGCCTAACTTTGGGGGAACTATACTCACATGCAATGTAGTTCAACTCTAGTTCAACTCTGGTCAGAAGTGTGGATAGAATAAATGGCAAATACTGTATGTCTGTTTAGTAATACTTTATTTTATCCATGTCCATTTCCATTTGCAACTAGCGAATGCAAAACGTTAAAGAAAATTAACGATATAGGAGAAAAACGAAATAACCTTTTTTGGTTTTGTTTTAAATGCACCAAACCAGCGAGGAGGCTAAATGTTTTTGGGGTTAAAATCAATAATTGACTGCATTTTAAACCCCACGGAACGACCGAAGGCAACCGTGGTTTGTACGGTTTGTATGAATAAGACAAACTCTGTTGTTCCGAAAAAATGCTTCCACAAGTTTAAAGGAGCAATATGTTACAAACTGACCAGGGTCTGGTCGTTCGGGATGAAGGAAACGACGCCAAGATGAGTCAAAATACTTTTTGTTTGGGTCTGTGTGGCTCACTATTCTCAAGAGTCCCCCGGGTTGCCAGATATGAAACAAATTGGCACACAATCACAGAGTGCTGCAGCCAAAGGAAGCAAGCACACGAAACGGATCAAATTAGCTTTTACACAGACATAAAAAAGCCAGTCATCTTTATGACTAGAGCCGTGCTATAATACGGGTACATCTAGGGAGCTGCCTCTGAAAGATAGCTTAGAGCCAAGAGGCTTTAGAGCCCAGAGGGCCTTCAAGATGTATGCCAGGTTGGCTGGTTGGTAAGGTGAGCATTGAGCTTCAGATAACGTTATATCCGTGTGACCGTAAACAGAGCCAGCCATGCATCTAGCTAACATTGATAAGAGTTCTAAAAATCCACGAGCTGGTTTATACATTTGCGAACAATAAATAAATTGCAAACGTATACATTAGCTGACCAACTGACCTACAGTGGAAGACTTGTCGTTGCTTGTCATTGAATGATTATAAATCAATAATCAATCATCAAATTTTGTAAAAATGTGTCTTTTGCTCGTGTTTGTTCTGAGCCCTCAATCTGGCAACCCGTGGTAGACGAATCTTCGATATCGTGAATTCGAACTGCAGTACCCAGGTGTCAGTTTCACACATCACCCCGACTCCCGACCGCGTCGCTTGGCAAAACTCATTTTTTTCGCTCCGTGGTTAGAATGCTGTCAATAAAAAATAAATACAAAATAATAAAAATTAAAATAAAATTGCGAAACTACGCCGGCCCCACCTTATGCGTGTTATTCAGACAGCTGCCAGGGGACACCCCCGTGGATCTGATCCTCGTGCAGAACACGATCCCGCCACCTGGGGTTTAAAAAGCTATGAAATCCTATCCTAACACAACGCACCTATTATTTCCCAAGAGGCTGAGTGTCTCCACACACACACATACACAAAATAAGAAACAAACAAACTTTTTTTCGGTGGGGGGGATGGGGAATAAAACATGAACATCGTAATAGTGTTTGTTCCTGTGTGGTGAGAGTTGGCATGTTGTAATAACTGTGGCTTGGTAATATGCTGTAGCAATGCATAAAGGGCTGGTTTTTCCCATCTTTGTTGTCGTCGTGGCTATGTTGCTGGTCTTGACCGATTGATTGTAGGAGTTATTCCTCATATAAAAAGCTATTCTCGGAGTACTCGGGTCCATTTGCTATGTATAGCTTTACACATAGAACCCCCAAAATAACTGAACTTGTGCCTTTAATTTCAGGGGACGTGTCCTGCATTGTGTCGGAGGGCAGTACAAGTACAGTTAGTGCAAAGACACGCTGAGCGACGCTGATTATTATTAATTTTTTTGCATTGAAAGTCCAGATGAAACCAAATTCATTCAATATGCAGGCAGGCAAAAATGATCAGACGAAGACCGCTTGGGACCGCAAGGGCCTACAGGTCTGGCTTTAGAAAGACGCATGCTGTCTGTCTGTCTGTCGACCGATCCAGTCTCACTCGGGGGAGCCCAGGAGAGAGAGGACCTCCGTCGAACCAACTCAAGGTCGAGAACAAGTGCTGAACAGTAACACCTCCACCTCCACCTCCTCCTTCTCCTCCTCCTCCTCCATACTTATCTCAATCCATCATGGCCGATCCAACATCCACACCAATTTCTCCCTCGATACTGAACTACTCATCTTCTCAAAAGGCATCCGTACTTTCTTTCGCTGGATTGTTGTTGTTGTTGTTGTCGTAAAGAATCAACCAGAAACTCAGGCCTGGTCGGCCCGCCACAGTTGCTCCTTGACCTCCGGCGGCAGCGTGTTGAACAGGTCGTCCTCCACCACCAGGCAGGTCCTCTTGAGCAGCCGACACTCGCCCAGCTCCACGGGCAGGCACTCCAGCCGGTTGCCCCGCAGCTCCAGCTGGGTGAGGCCCGTCAGCTCGCCGAAACGCGATGGCAGCGTCTGCAGGCAGTTGTTGCCCAGGTTCAGCGTGCGCAGCTTCTTGCACTGGAAGAGCTCCGGGGGAAGCACCTCGATCTGGGGGGGAATCAATATGAAATCGTTAGTTTACAACTGCATTACTACCTGCATTCTGATTGGCTGGCTCGTGAGCGCGGTCCAAAGATCACGTATCCAGACCCGCGGTCCGTAGATTTCCGTGGTATCGGGATCAACTGCCTGTCTCCTTGGATTGGAGGAGCCCCAGAAAAGCCACTTTGGTGGCGTGTAGTATGACCAATGCTACATAAACTGATTCAATTGATTCAATGTAGAATCCTAATTTTAGACAAAACCCTTTACAAATTGCACCGCAAATGGTGATGAAATGCAGGTAATGTAAAGGCTGCCCGATATTTTCAGCAGCATATACAACTTACGTATACGAGCACATTAACCAGACATATTAACGACAATACAAAAAACCCTGTCAGTTCAAAACGTTTGCAATTTTCCCTAATTAGGCCCGAACATTTTTTCCTCGTTGTTATCCCTCGTTGTTATCCATTACTGCAAACAGCTTGTTAAATGCAACGCAACGGTATGGCATTAAAAACAGGCCAATTTAAATCTTCATCATAGAAGAAGGTCTTTAGCAAACAGCCCCCCCGAACTGAATTTACAATCACGCCTCGTTGTTTTTAGCTGTGATGAAGGTTTACTAGAAAGTAATGTTTACCAGAGCATATAACATTCAAATATTTCACAAGGCAAGTCTGTCAGTCAAGTCACATTATTATTAATGAGATGATTATTGTAGACATGTTTGTTTTATTTTAAATTGCTCATTGAATATGTTTTTCAATATAACATCGCATTCATTTGAATTCATGTTGAATTATTTCCAATTCATTTAGATTTACTCTTTTAATTTGTTTCCACTTAAAGATACGGACCATCTTCTTTTTCACTTAGCCCAATTTTGAAGTTCTCCAACTTTGATTGTGTACTTTGATTGTACGCTTCCTTGTTTCCTCAATGCGTCTGCTAGACGACTCAACGTAATGTAAATGTACAAATTCGGAAACGTAAAACACATCCCACCCACACTTACCCGGTTGGCCGTCACCGCAAAGTACTGCAGGTTCTGCAGGCGGTTCACATCCGGGTGGATGCTGGTGAGGTTGTTGTGACTCAGGTCCAAGAAGCGCAGCTTGCGGCAGAAGAACAGTTGGCTGGGGATCTTCTCAATCTTGTTCCGGTTCAGGTAGAGGCGCTCCAGGTTGGTCAGTGTGCCGACCTGCATGGGGATGTAGGCGATCTGGTTGTACCACAGCTTCAGGCACACCAGCCGGTGCAGGTGCTGGAAGCTGATGATCTCCTCGATGGTCTTCAGGTTGTTGTCCTTCAGGTCAATCTCCTGCAGGTTGTGCAGGCTGAAGATGGAGTGTGGGATGCGCTCCAGGTCGCAGCGCAGCAGCTCTAGCTCTGTCAGGTTCACCATCTTCTTCAGGCTGTTGAGCACCATCAGCTTGGTGCCCTCGTTGTTGACAGAGAGCCTCTGCAGGTGGACGCCCACGTCCGTCACCGCCTGCGGCAGTTTGGTCAGGTTGCTCTTCAGCCGCAGCACCTTGAGCCTCTTGAGCTCCCGGAGGCCGTCGATGACGATGAAGCGGTTGTTGTCGGCGCTCAGGTTGCCGGTGAGGTGCAGCTCGCCGAGGTTCTTCAGGCTGTAGATCCACAGCGGGATCTCCTTGATGTCGGTGAACTTGACGTGCAGGGACTTGAGGTTCTCCCGCAGGAAGGCCAGCGCCGGAGCCTCGATTTTGGCCGGCGTGTGGTAGAGCCACATCTCCCGCAGGTTGGCCAGCTGGGCGATGATGGGCGGGATGGTGACGTCGGGGATGAGCTCCAGCTTGAGCACCTCCACCTCCAGCAGGTCGAACACCGTGTCTGGGATGCCGCTGAGCATGAACAGGTGCAGCTCCAGCTTGTCCTGGGAGTTCTTGGTGATGCGCTGCCGCAGCTTCTCCAGCGTCCACTCGTTGTTGAGGTTCAGCTGCCTCAGCTTGTTCTCGCTCACCTCGGAGAGGAAGACGGCGAAGCGCTTGGAGTACAGCGGGTCGTACTGGTCGATCATGTGCAGCATGAAGGCGAAGTCGTTCTTCACGTCGGGGATGTCACTGTAGCTGCTCTCCTCGCGGATGGACTCAAATGAGTAGCGCTTCAGGGAGTGGCTCAGCATCCAGAAGAGCGTGTACATGCAAATGAGGCCGTAGATGCCCACCAAACTGATGTAGACACAGGCTAGGATCTTGAAAAGGGTGGCCAGGGGGTGCGCACAGTGGTACATTTTGTAGCCTGTCAGCCTTTCGATGTCCACTGTACACACAACGCTGAACTGGATGCAGCGCACGTAGTAGGCCGTGTAACAAATGATCAAGGCAAACTTAATGACTTTGATGATGGTCTGACGTATATATAGGCGGTAAACTATGTCCCCTTCCTCCACGTGGATTCGAAACTTCTTCACCTTCTCAAAGAGGGCCTTGGCCTGCTCCCCTTCCTTCTTGTCAAGGACCCCCGTCTCGGATCGGTCGACGATTCCTTGTTCGATCCTCGTCTTGGTCCTTTGCAGCATGGGGATGCTGGCCTCCACGTCCTCGCTCACGGAGGACGCCTTCTTGTCCAGGGTGCCGTTCATCTTTCCTGGGGGCTTGGGGTCGCTCTCCTCCACCACGGTCTCTGACAGGGCCCTCGTCGTCCACGGGGAGTCGAAGCACTTGAGGAGGATGGAGACAAAGTGCTCCAGCTTGGAGCTGGTCCGGGGGAACTTGAACCAGAAGTTGCTGCAGGCCAAAAAGATTAGGGTGTGCAGCAGCACCAGATAGGGGAAGTACTTGGCAAACCAGTGCAGCTTGTTCTCGTAGCAGACCGCGTCCACGTAGTTGTACTGGTGCCGGTCGAGGTCATAGCGGATTCCCTTGGGCTCGGGGGCCAATGGGACTGTGAGGTTGTTGGGCAGGGGGACGGTCTCGCAGGTCCGGTTCACGATCCACTTGCACGGAAGGCAGATCATCTTGTCCTGCGTGACCTGCAGCGTGCCGCCAAAGACGGCGATCATCAACATGATGATGGAGATGTAGTCGGTGAACACGTCCCACCATGGCTTCAGGATGCGGTACGCAGGTTGGGTGTCTGCAAAGTACCGCAGCTCTGTGATGGGAATCATGATGTTTTATCTTCAAAAAGGAATGGGAAAAACAGAACCGGGAATTAGTCAATGTGATTAAAGGATATGGAAAAACAGTGATTCATGTTTAACGTGAACTCCCATGGGATTATGTTAAACTGTAGCATAAAAAGGAATTAGTGAAATCCTGGAAAATCCTGTTTCATACTTTCCCCCCTTTTTTTTTAAGCCATTATGCCAATAAGCCGAACGTTTAGTGGACTTTCAGAACATATTATCACAAACTATCCATCATAGTGACAGAATATAATTGTTAATCCAATTCATTCTTCAATGAAGCACAACAACTTGGTGATGGAGGTCCAAATTTGAATCACTTAGGTGACATTATTTTTATATTTGCCAATATTACTCCAAGCCAAATGCATACCATATGTGTTCTGCTCTCCCAGGTTATATTACCTTCCCTGGGTTGGCTGGCTATAGGATACACTGTTGGCATTATGTGTGTGCCAAAGCTGTAAGAGAAAGAATGCAGCTCTAAAGGCACCAGCAGCCCTCCTAGTCTCTCGGAGCAGACATGGGTATCCTATGGTCCATTATGCTAGCTGACTGAGGGGACCTTCGTCTGGCTTTCAACAGGTTTTATCGTCTACCTGCAAAAAGGTACGAAGGCCTCAGTCAAACATCCCATCTAACTTGCTTGTCACTTCAGCTACGGTGGTACTGCTGCATGACACCACAGGCCAAGACTGCAATGGACCACATTGTGGACAGTGGACAGAATGCTGTCAGAAACTGCCCGCTATTTGAACCAGGTTTTAATCTTGCCACTTTGCCAGCTGTGTGAAAACCACTTCACACGTGACTGGGAATTTTTACTAAGGAATATGGAAATAATGTTACACACACAGGCATGACTCGCAAGAAAGGAGTTGTGTGTTGAGGAGGCTTTCTAATGAATAACTAATGTCCCCATAACGAGTGCGTCAACCTTTCGAATGGCTCACTGTGCAGAACACAGTCACCGTTCATCACCATAGGCTACAGCAAGTTATGCAGCTACGCAGCGTCAATGTATGACACATCGTTGAGATCACCCCCAGCGAAGGGAATCCGAAATTAATCACAGTTCCACCTGAGGTCATCCTCGGCTCGCTATCAAACAGGAACTGTCTGAGAAAGAGCTGGGCGATATTACGTCGCAAAATCCATCAAGTAACAACAAAGACAGAACAGGACAGGTAGGGAGACTCTGAATATAAATACATGTCGGTCCCACTACTTAAAAAACGCTTCCCTTTCCAGAAGCCATTAGAATATCAGTGTAATAAAAGCCCTGCCATTAAACGGAAGAATTTGTTTTGAGGTGAACTGCGGTAACCCACTGGGTTTTCACTGCACCAGAAGAGAGTGGGGGGCACGGTTGGCAGAGGGTCTCCAATATGAGAAAAATAAATAAAACCCAGCAGCAATTAGGCCCACTGGATGCCAGCAGTGTTCAAAGACTTGTGGTTGAAGCCCTTCAAGTGTAGAACGTACCCGTGCAGCAGCCCCTTTCGAAACAGAGCGTCTTTTGTCAGGGCAGAGCCATAGTCCAGGTAGGCCTAACGTGATAAGGAGCTGGAACAAGAACGAGCTTATTCTGTCTTGTGCCCCTTCAGGCTGTTTACTGCTGTTTGTTTGGCAATAGCGACGCCCACATATTCTAAAGGAACCTGAGGAGAACAAGGATGTTTGGCTTGGAGTGAAAAGCAGAACAACATATGACTTCATATTTTTGTTTTCGTTTTTTTCTCAAAAGGAGCTATCTGTGACAAATGTAGCCTACTGTGCTAAAATCTTGTGTGTCTAGTCTACCATGCAATTCACCCGCTGTCGTCACTTGCTACAAGACACTGAGAAATGTGGCCACGATTTAGAAATCACAAATCAAAGACAATACCTACAGGTGTTCAACAGGTCAGGATATATCAGACATTAGAAAATATGTAATATATGACACGACATATTGACCTTTAACCCCCGCCACACACACACTTCCACAATGGTATTCTTATGCCAAGTAGCTGCTGATTCCAAACTAGGATTAGACATTTTACATTTCCTTTGTACATTTGCCCTTTTAATTCAATGGCAGTGAGTAATCCTGTGGCATGTGGTGGTCATGTTTACTGGTGAACACTGAAAGCTTATTCAGGACAACACACAAAAAAAACAAGAAAAGAAAACCCCCCAGTCAGTGACACACTTGGCAACGAAAAAGGAAAGACGCGTGCAGTTTCAGTTCTCACTAGACCAAACTGGTTTATTCCTCAAAATCCCAGTTCCCCCACCACCACCACTGTCGACACAAAGCATATTCACACGTCTTGTATTGTATTATAGGCAAACTGAAGCAGGCACCTACCTGTTTAATCATACAGTATAGGCCACAAATAATGATATCTTGATTAACACAATGACAGTTCCCCCAGTTTTTTTCCCCCCCAATTGTTTTAATTACAATTCCCAGGCATGGGCTCTGGGAATAAGGTGTCTTCACACACACACACAGACACACACAGACACACACACACACACAACACATTGACACACACACACATTGACACACACACAAAACACAGTGCCCCCGGCAATGCGATGCAAAACACTCACCTGATTTACTGAAGCCTTTGACGTCCTTTACCTTCTTATGCGGATCGAATTGATACATTTCTCAAGGATATCGCACTTTAGAGCAATTATCGATCACTGACAATTGGATCTTCTTTTTTTTCTTCCTCCCCCGGCAGCGGCACAAACAGCAGAAAGCAGAAAGCACGAAACTCTCAGTCTGACAGCATCATTGTTACGCAGTTGTTGCAAAATGTCAAAATGTGCGGAAGCCTTGCGTCCACGCGTCCTTTCAAAGTAAAGGCACAGGTCGGCGTGCGTTTTACTTTGAAATTCAGGGTGTGTGCGTGTGTGTGTGTGTGTGGTGGGGGGGGTGGCTCCAGTTTTTCAAGAAGCATAAACAAATTAAATGTTTTTTCACACATTAGATGAATAATACATGTGAAGCGACGCGCAGCTGGGAGTAGAAAAAAAACGAAATAAAAATAATATAAGTAATGACGTTTTACACTTATTGTTGTTTTTGCTGACTTAATATCTTATCTTACCTGTATTTTTATACTTCACTGATATTTTTATACTTCCCATAGGACTTAGACTTACTGTAAATTTGTAAATCTGTTATTTTATTTTTATTATTCTACTGTATGTCTATTTCTCTATTGTTTATTCTATTGCTATGCAACCTGGCACAAGAATTGATCTGGCACAATAATTTTTTGATCCTTCGGGATCAATAAAGTTCTATCTTATCTTATCTTAGATGCAATATGATTCAAAGTGCACAACACGAATATCAGTTGAATTCACTGCATTGGACTCTTGATCAGCCTAATTTCACCGATATCATTTCATTCATTAGTTATAAACACACACACACACACACGCACACGCACACACGCACACGCACACGCACACACACACACACGCAAACACACACCATCTTACCACGAGGGGGCACTGTAGCATCGCGATGTCGGCGTATTGATTATTGAAGTATTGTAAAATGTTAGGAGCCCAGCATCTATTTGAATATCTATGTGTCTTATCTCCTGACTAAACACTTGTGTTCTTCCTTTTTATTCGTTTTATTTATTCATTTGTTGTTTTTCTTTTTTGAGGCTGTCTAATTTGTATTTGTTTGTTTGATTAATGCATTCGCTCGCTAAATTAAAAAATAAAAAATATATATATTTGTAATAATTTTTCTTTTTTCATTGTATTCATTTTCTTTTTTTTAGACTGTCTAATTAGTATTTGTTTGTTTGATTAATGCATTCGCTCGGCTCTATTCATGTGAATATTTTGAAAATGAATATGAGGTGCCTTTTGTAATGTGTCATATTATTGTTCAATAAAAAACAAAATCAATGCAAAAATAAAAAAAAATACAAATATATGGAACGCGGTCGTCTCGGGTGTGACGTCATTCCCAGTTCCGCGCCGCAAACATTAATATCGTCATCAAGTCGCGACAACGAGCGCGCTGCGGGTAGGTTGTTGTCGCGACTTGATGACGTCTTAACGACAACAATAACAACGCATTGTATCCACGGCTTGATGATCTCTTCTTGTTGACCCGTTTGTGTTGGACGTGTTTTAATGTCTTAACAACGATGGCTTGTTCAGGTCGAAAAACATTGACATTAACGTGTTTAACACTGACACGATGTACTGTTGCTGCGATGAGACGAGGGTGGATGAGGACACCGCCGCTCACAGTTAGCAGGACATGTGCGTCACTTATGAGTCAAAGTCATCCGATTTTCACTTCTTTTGAGGGGAAAAGAGCATTTTCAACCACTTCTTATATTAAAAGTGACGCGATTGGAAAGGTTGAGTCGACGCATTATCATCTCGTTTACACGTGCAAGGTAACATTTACATTCAGGGCATGTTAGTTACTGTGACCTCTGTTTAATAATCATATTCCTCTGTTTAATAATACCATGTGCAATACTACCTTTCAACATCATGTGCAATACTCTCAATATCATGTGCAATATTTCTTCCCAACATCATGTGCAATACTCTCAATATCATGTGCAATATTATTAATATGTTACCTCTAAATATTACCTTACAGTATTACCTCATCTCCTCTCATCATCATGTGCAATACTTATCAATATTATCCTTGCAATATTACCATGCTACATTACCTTTCATCATTATGTGCAATATTCTTAATATTCTTTATATCATGTGCAATACTTCCTCTTACCATTATTATTATTACCCTTTTATTACACTTCAATTATTGCCAAATTGTTTTTGCTGACTGAATATCTATCTAAACTATATTTTTATACTTCTCCTAGGACTTAGACTTACTGTACATTTGTAAATCTGTTATATAATTTGTATTATTCTGTTTATTTCTTGTTTTATTCTATTGCTATGCAACCTGGCACAATCAATGGATCAATCAATACAGTTCTATCTTATCTTATCTTATCTTATAACACATTCACTTCTGTTGGTTTGATTTGGTATATACTTTTTGTGAACGATTTCAGGTTTGCTCCACGAGATCAACGAAAAGGATATCAAAGTTATCATACCACAAAGGGGTTGTTATCGTGACGTGTCCAGGGTGTGAACATCACCACATTATCGCTGATAATCTGGGCTGGTTCTCTGATCTCGAAGGAAAAAGGTTTGTAAAGACAAACCAGGCAAGGATCATGCTTTTGAACGCATTCTACTGTTAAACTAGATCACATTAAAGAAAGTTAACACACAACACCATATTGTCAATGTGCATGCATCATAATGGACAAGTTGTATATGCCCATTTTTACATTGCTGACATAGCTTTAGGTTGACACTGTAGTAGGGCTGAGCAATTAATCGAAATGTGATCGAAATCGCAATATGGCCAAGTGCAATACTGTATATCCAAATGACAGGAGCTGCAATTCTTTTGATATGGGTAAAATGTGTAAATGTACTTTTATAACTCCAGATTAAGAAAACATGTTAGTGTGGTGCAGACCCCAACATGTGGTATCTTGATTTTGTCATGTTTTTTTTTCAGTGAAATTGTAAAATTGTGACTCAAAAATGAGCAACCCCACGAATCGTGAATCATCGCAATATCAGTGAAAATACAACAAATATATATGTTTTTGACCATATATATTATGGTATATATATATACCAGCCCTACTATGTAGACAAGATCCAAAGCACTTTGAAAATGAATACAGATCAGACTGCAGACCACAGGGATTGAACCCACAACTTTATAGCATTGGGGGCACTTGTACTCGATCATCCTAGACACTATCTTGCTCCGACACAATAGGTTATATATCTCTATCATGTAAATGGATTGCATTTATATTGCACTTTTATCCAAAGCGCTTTACAGTATTGCCCCACATTCACCCATTCGTATGTGTCTAAATGTTTTCTCTGTCCCTCGATACTTTCAGAAACATCGAGGAAATACTTGCAGCAAAAGGAGAGCTTGTTAAGCGGATAGAGGGAGAGTCAGCTTTAGAGATCCTGGTGGACGAGACGAGTCAAGACACAGACAAACATGACACAGAAGACCCACAGAAATAATGTTAAACATGACACAGAAGACCCACAGAAATAATGTTTCTTGTTGTGAATTGTGAGATCTGAGATTTATATATTTTTTAAATAAAATTACGGTTTAAGCGGTGTTACATGGGTGTGAGTATTTCTGCTGTTGTATCAAGATGCAAGAACTTTAACATGAATTGGAGGGCTCAGAATCAGAGTATTTACAGTAAAAAAAAATAAAAAAAAGACCAGCAGGAATGAGAAATATATAAAAGTCAAAAAGTGAGCACAGACCATGTCTGCATGTCTGTATGTCATAAGTTCTATGATGAATTGTGTAGTAAAACTATGAGTGCATGTACTGTGTACTAACTATGTATATGTATAAAAAGAAAAAAATGTATGCTTTCGTTTTCCGTCCAGAGAGGTCACTTAGGGTCAGGGTCACTTAGATTAGAGCAATCCGCAGAGCAGTATGAAGAAAAAAATGTATGCTTTTGTTTTCAGTCCAGAGACTCTGGGAATCGAAAGCTAAGTCCTGCCGGGGGGGGCGTGGTCCTGGCTCATATAAATAAAGAGTCTGAGTAGAGATGTGAGGGACAGAGCCTGCAGGTTATGTCATGTATTCAATCTATTAGCCGTATGAGCGCCAAGTATCGCGAGATTAGCGCAGCAGTGTTTTGGAAGCCCGAGCAGCCTGCTGCCCTGACGTGACTTCTCGTCGTCAGCGGGGATCTGGCGGTAATGGAGGCTTCGGGAGGCTCACCGTGCGAGGAGGACGAGAGGCCGCGACGGGGCCCGTTTCTGATCGGAGTCAGCGGCGGGACGGCCAGCGGCAAGGTAACAACAAACGTCGTATAGGATAATAATAAAGTAATACGCGCGTTGTGTTAATAAGCGCCGTTCACGTCGGAATACAGCGAGCGGTAGGTCATACGCCGCCGCTAGCTTAGTTTCGCTTAGCATTGTGTCAGTGGTGTCAGGCGCTAGGACACGCCCCTCGCTTTAAGTCAATTAAAGTGCATTTAATGTGTTGCCCGTTATATCCTCTCAACGTTGTGTATTAACTGTCATAGCTAAACGACACTAGGAAATAGGACTTGTTAGCCAACGTAGGAGGCTATTTCTTGCTTTGTAAAAACTATATATATACACACACACACAGTATCTATATATAAGCAGAATAACAATCATCACTTTTTGTATTGATGAACCAGTCGACAGTATGCGCCAAGATCATGGAGCTGCTCGGGCAGAACATGGTGGACCATCACCAGAGGCAGGTGGCCATCGTCAGCCAGGACAGCTTCTACAGAGTGCTGACACCAGACCAGAGAGCCAAGGCTGTGAAGGGTCAATACAACTTTGACCATCCAGGTAGCCGAGTCTTATCTATCTATATCTATATATATCTATAGATGTATATATTTATATCCCCAGCTCTACGTTTTACGTGCAATATTATTATTACTTCCAACATCATGTGCAATACTCTATCATGTGCCATATTATTATTATTATTATTATTATTATGTTGTCTATAAATATTATCTATAAACACTACCTCTCATCTCCTCTCATCATCATGTGCAATATTCTTAATGTCATGCAACATGCCTTCATACTTGTGTATTTTAACTGTAAATTTGTAAATTGTTGGTTTATTTTTTATTTCCTTATTTTTTAATCATTCTGTTTTTTATCATTCTGTTTGTACTGTATCGCTATGTAACCTGGCACAAGAATTTCCTTCGGGATAAATAAAGTTCTATTCTATATTATTAACATGGTGTCTCATCGATCAGGAGGTTAAACTAAAAGTTGTCGGCTAATATCAGTGCTGTACACAGTGCAGAAACACACTGATCCTTCTCCTTGTGGGCCACTCTGCCTATTTCTGATTCTGTGTTAATCATTGACAGTTATTAAGCACAGCACAGGACAGAAGGTTATGTTCTACGGTTTGGACAAATCAATACGTCTCCAAACATCACCGATTGTGCTTGAAATGAGAAATAAAAATCACTCAAACCAACGTCATGAATGCGCCAATCTCTTGCCCCCTGAAGTAAATGTGGCTTAAGTTTCCTTGCATTGTTGTTTTTTTTGTTTATGTTCTTCACCTGCCGTTGTATTTAACATGTGGCACACAACATGACATGTTGCCGTTAACAGACGCCTTCGACAACGAGCTGATGTACCAAACGCTGAAGGAGATCGTGGAGGGCAGGGTGGTGGAGGTGCCGACCTACGACTTTGTGACCCATTCCAGGTGAGAGAATCGTATTAGCCTCCTAAACAACAATGCACCCTAGTAGTAGTAGTAGTAGTGAGTATTAGGCTAGTAAAGCTACTAAGCTACTGGACATGCAGGTGGACGCTCCACTAGTAGCCTGGATTACTAACTACCTCACAGGTCGGCCACAGTATGTGAGGCTGCAGAGCAACATGTCTGACACTATAGTGAGCAACACGGGAGCACCTCAGGGGACAGTCCTGTCTCCCTTCCTGTTCACACTCTACACCTCAGACTTCAGATACAGCTCACAGTCCTGCCACCTGCAGAAGTTTTCGGACGACTCTGCCATTGTAGGCTGTATCGGGATAGGGCAGGAGTTCGAGTACAGGAGTGTGGTGGACAGTTTCGTGGAGTGGTGTGGACTAAATCACCTGCAACTCAACATCTCTAAGACGAAGGAGTTGGTGGTGGATTTCAGGAAGCAACCGACTCACCCGAAACCGGTCAGCATCAGGGGGACCGAGGTGAACATTGTCGAGGAATATAAGTACCTGGGTGTTCACATAGACAATAAAATGGACTGGACTAAAAAAACAGAGGCCCTGTATAAGAAAGATCAGAGTCGCCTGTATTTCCTACGGAGACTCAGATCTTTCAACATCTACAGGACCATGCTGCAGATGTTCTATCACTCTGTGGTGGCCAGTGTCATCTTCTACGCTGTTGTGTGCTGGGGCAGCAGGGTGAAGGCAGCCGACGCCAACAGACTCAACAAGCTCATCAGGAAAGCGGGTTCTGTCCTGGGAGTGGAATTGGAGTCTTTGGTGGAGGGGAGGAGAGGAGGATGCTGAGTAAACTACTCAGTATTATGGACAACGCCTCCCATCCCCTGCACGCCACACTGGTGTCATACCAGAGCACCTTCAGCCGTAGACTGAGATTACCGAGGTGCACCACAGAACGCCACAGGAGGTCCTTTCTGCCTGTGGCCATCAAACTCTATAACTCCTCCCTATAACTCCCCCTACAAGACAATGAACACGCAATATAATGTGCAATATTACCTCACAACATCATGTGCACTTTCCTCAGTATTACGTGCAATATTAATATTACTGTCCAACATGTGCTATATTATCATGTTGTCTATAAATATTATCTATAACACTAACTCATCTCTCAATATTCTTAATGTCATGTCCAATAATATTTCACTTAATTTATGCCAAATTGTTTTCGCCGTCGGAATATCTTATCTTGCCCAAATATTTGTATATTTTAACTGTAAATTTGTAAATCCGTTAGTTTATTTTTAGCATTCTGTTTTCCATATTGTTTTGTTGTACTGTTTCGCTATGCAACCTGGCATAAGAATTTCCTTGGGGATTAATAAAGTTCTACTCTTCTATTCGTAATAACGACCCTCTTCTTGTACAAACACACAGACTGGAGAACAAGATCACGGTCTACCCCGCCGACGTGGTGCTCTTCGAGGGCATCCTGGTCTTCTACACGCAGGAAGTGCGCGACATGTTCCACATGAAGCTGTTTGTGGACACGGACTCTGACGTGAGGCTGTCTCGCAGAGGTATGGAAAAAATGTGTGTGTGTGTATGGGGGGGATTTTAAGGCGCGGTTACTAAACAAGCCCGTTAGTCACAGTACACAACGTACGTTACAACAGGGTAGTATTACAAGTATTACAGGTAAATTCACTGTTGCTGTTGTATTGTAAGAAAGGTTAAAAGCAGCAATGGGTGTGTAGTTTTCCTTCCTGGTAAGTTAGCTTATCAAGTTGATAACTGTGCTTGCCGCAGTTGATGACAAGTAAGTTTCGACAGTTGCCATCTTCAGTGTTGCTATGGTTACAGGTCGGGTCGTGTTTTAGAAGTGATTAAACCCGAGCCAAACTACGTGTGCAATATATGCACGCACACCTGGCAGCCAATCATAAGCGTATTCACACAGACCATGGTATAATATACAATAAGTCACTTTAAGTCACTTTATGCTGATGTGTTGCCTGCTGGGTTCTGTTGTCTGTTGCAGTGTTGCGGGACATGACCAGAGGCAGAGAACTGGAGCAGATTCTCTCGCAATACACCACGTTTGTCAAGCCGGCTTTTGAGGAGTTCTGTTTGCCTGTAGGTCCCCTTTTCCTCCACCCCCCCCCCCCACACACACACACACACACACACACAAACCAGCTGAGTATGTTTTGCTTTTGTCTTCTTCAGACCAAGAAGTATGCGGACGTCATTATTCCAAGAGGAGTCGACAACATGGGTACGTTGTGTTTCTGGTTTTTGTTTTTGTTTGTTTGTTTGTTGTCATGGAGAACTGAGTCATCCCTATGTCAATATGTCAGTACATTCCTTCAAGTGTAGTCTCACAAATCAGACTCTAGATTAACATCTTAAAGTCTGATCCACATCTAGATTAACATCTAAAGTCCGATGGCAGATGAGGTCAAATCTGAGGTCAAATCTGAGCGAACGGGTCGTTTCACTTTCTTTTGCTGCAAATTTGTTTTGATCAATCATGTTCCTGTGGGCGGAACCACAGCCAACATGATGTGGCTGACCATCAATTGGAAGGGAGTTAGAAAAAAAAACAACACAAAAGGTTACCTCTGTCGCTGTGATGGATTCGATTTTTCCAAAAATAATAAACTATTACTTCTCGTAAAAACTCTAAACTCTCTTCAGAAGAGTTAACAGAACCCGTTAGCGGCGATGACAAGACAGTGTGCGCCGATTGCAAGACTCTGCAAAGTCGTCTTCTGAAGCCTCCATCTGGAGGAATATCTTCTCCCCTCCCCCCACCCAGAAGTTTGGCCACAACTTTGTCAAACTTCTGGATCCGATCTGGATTACCGGCACTTCAAGTTTAACACACATTATTTGTCTCTTATTCGTTAGTGGCCATCAACCTCATCGTGCAACACATCCAGGACATACTCAACGGCGACCTTTGCAGGTGGCAACGGGGGTCACCCAACAGCCAGACGCGGGGCCTGAAGCGCGCCATCTTGGAGCAGGCGGACCTGCAGAACTGCACCGCCGGTCTCCTGGGCAAGCGGGTGCTGCTGGAACCCAGTACCCGCCCACACTGACGGCGATGGGCTCACGATGGGGTCGACTTGAGAGAGCATAAGATCATTTTTTGCTCATTCAAGATTTTTTTAAAGCATGGTCGGAGACTGGGTCACCGACTCACCACTACTTCCTTTTCAATAATTTTGTAATAATTTGGTCCGCCAAATGGTTATTTTTTAACGTTTTATGATTGACACCTCACACGTCATACACGTCCAAATACTGTCTTCCCTTTTTACCCTACGGAGGTGTGGTTTTTAAAATGTTTTCTTAAAAATGGCGGCATTGAGAGACTGAGGTGGCGTCGTTCACATTGAATGTTTCATATTCATTTTGGTCGTTGTTGTACAGTGTTTTACTGATGGATTGTATATATTGAGTTTTGGTTTTAAAAAAAAAAGAAAAAAGCATAAATGAGCCTGAATTTATATTTACACACCAGTGCATACGTTGACGCTTCCTACGTTTTATTTTCGTACGCTTATTTAATGTAAGATATGTCTTGAATAATATATATGCCCAATGCTGCTTTGTCCGAATTTGTCAGTGTGAATCTTAATACTGTTTGTGCTCTTAAAGAAAAAAACATGTTAATGCCTTAATGGTCAAATTTTATCTAGCAGAGATTGTGAAAATAAAATAAGTCATGTTATACTGTAGTGCAGAAGTCAATGTCGTTATTGCTGTTGGGTGACCTACAAACATCCAGTATCTTCCCCCCCCCCCCCAAGAAGGTGATTCCTCACACATTAAACAGTATATGTATAGAAACTGAGCTGTTCTTTATTGAGGTCTGAGAGAACAACATGATGATGGTGGTGGAGGAGGAGGTGGTGTCGATGGTGGACCTTGTATCACAAAGGGGCGAGCACACACACACACACACACACACACACACACACACACACACACACACACACACACACACACACACACACACACACACACACACACACACACACACACACACACACACACACACACACACACACACACACACACACACACACACACACACACACGTCTCCTTGGCGGGCGGTCCACCATTTCTTTTTGATTGCCTGGTGTTTTGTTGTTTTTCCTTTTTAAAAACTCGACAGTCAAAAACATGGCACACGATGATTCTGCATGGCGTCGTACATGGATCACAGCATCTTTAGTAATTACCTTTCTTTTGGAGTTTTTTTTTTTCCTCTTTGCTTTGTTTTCTTTTCTTGTCGTCCGTGCGCATTATAAACGGCACTTTGGGAGAAGCCGAGCTCCTCGTAAGCATAAACATAATCCTTTTTAAGAATAAAAGGATCGCTGTATATAATACATATAACCGTACATGATTCTTACACACAATGTTTCTCTTAACAAACGTATATAGCCGGGGGGGTGGGGCGGTGTGGGGTGGGGGCGGGCGGGAAGGTTCCAGTTCCCCTCCTATCACGTCGTGAGCTCATTGTCCAAACCCCGCCCATCCCCTCCTCCCATCCTATATTTGTGTAGTCTCTGTTCTCGGTGGGGTGGGGTGGGGGGTGGGGTCAGAGTTCATGGCAGGCCGCCCCCCCCCCCCAAAAACCACCAGGGGGAGTGTTTTAACCACTCGGTGCGCCAACCAACCTTAACTTAGTGTCTTGGCGGGTGGGGAGTGTCAACAGATGACCCACAAAATGGCACACATACACACATACATACATACATCAGGGAACGGACACAAAGAGAGAACTTGCCGCAGAAGGGTGCAAACGGGAGGGGAGGGGGTTGATGGGTGGGTTAATGGATCTGGCACACGCCCACGAGTCCGTGTCCTCGGGCACGAACACACACACACCGGCGCACTCACACACACACGCACACACACACACACACACACACACACAGAGGACAGGGAGAGGACAGTTAGCTATAGCAGTTCCATAGGGGGTCTCTCCCTGTCCTCTCCGAGTGATTCAGTCGTCCGGCCCGTTGCTTGGCACCACGTGCGGGCGCGCTCCCTGTCGCTCCCGCACCACAGTCATAATAATAATAATAATAATAATAATAATCCCATAATATAATCTCCCAGAGCAACAGAGCACCCACACACAGGGGGGGTGCAGGGAGGGGGGTGCAGGGAGGGAGCAAGCACCTCGGCTCCACCCGACCCGACCCGACTCCGGTACCTCCATCGACACGAGCGTTTGTTCTGAGGTTACCGTGCGCGCGGGCGCGGGGTCTCCCGTTAGCGCCCCCTTGTGTGTGTGTGTGTGTGTGTGGGGGGGGGGGGGGGGGGGTGTAGTAAAGTGGAGTTAGTGTCATTTTGAAGCACAGTTGGAGGTCAATCTCTGAGGCCCAGCGGGGGGAGGGAGGAGGGATGGGGGGGGAGATGGGAGGAGGAGGAGGGGGGCGGAGTCTCTTAGGTCTTCTCCTCGCGCTCGGTGCGTCGGCGGGTGATGTTGCGGGGTTTGATCTTCAGCGACAGCTCCCACAGCGCCTCCTCCGCCAGGTGGTCGCTGAACTCGTTGAAGAAGCACACGATGTCGTCGTTTCGCTTCAGCTCGTAGTGCCTGGAGGGGGTCAGAGGGTTCAGGGGTCAGAGGTCGTGCGCAATATAACCCTAAACCTAACTTATCTGCCGGTAGAGAGCCGCAGCAAAAGTATCGACATGAACTAACCAGAATTTGATAGGTTTTTCACTATCAGCAGTAACAGAAGTTCTCGAACTATTGATTATTACTAATATGGGGTTGTTCCAAGTTATTTTTTAAGCCAAGCCCCTTTTAAAGTTCTTATTGGAAGTGATATGCTCTTATTGGAAAGACTTAGCAAAATTGTTACTATGTTACTATTCATATTCAATTGTATTAAAGGTACTATATGTAAGAATCAGCGCATTGTGAGCTCCGTGGGTTGAGACAATAACAATCAGAAACTAATGTTAGTTCTAATCATAATTAAACCTTGTGCACAATTAACAAAGCTATGAAATATATATTTTTTAATTATCCACGCTTACATGTCACTTCGTTCCTTTTTCCCGCGAAATCCGACCCGACCGAAATATAAGAGAAATCAGCCCAAAAGCTGTTCTACACAACAGAGAGAGTCGGGGGAAGCTCTCATCTTTAGTGTAGAACAATAATTTGCGCGAAAGCATCTTTTTGTTCTAGCGTGTACTCACACTTGCTGGAAGCGCCGCATGCTGTCCAGGATGTTGAACTGCTGCCAGCGTTTGGAGAAGTTCACCTTGCCGTCGATGAGGTCAGGGTTGCCCAGGTGAACAAAGGTCAGGTCCTGGAGAATGAGACCCCTGGGAGGTTTTAAAAGAGAGAGGGAGCGTGAGAGAGGGAGGGTCAGATGGTGCAATTCATGCGACAAATACTCCCAAATACCTGTATTGTATAATTGTATCGTCAGTGTGGCGTGTGTGTGTGTGTGTGTGTGTGTGTGTGTGTGTGTGTGGTGTGTGTGTGTGTGTGTGTGTGTGTGTGTGTGTGTGTGTTTGTGTGTGTGTAAACCCAAACATTAATACCCCACAAAACACCATTGATTTCGCATTATCTACAGAATCCCAATATTTAAAGAATTGCCCTAGTGTCCCTAGTGTCACATGTCTGAACGGAAGCACAAAGCGGGCTGCGCAGGGAGGGGGGGGGGGGTCAGGGGTAGCGTGTCCACCTACAGGTACGGGATGCAGGGCGGCTCCACTTCAGCCAGGGCGGCTCGGTAGGCCCTGAAGGAGGACGAGCTGTCGATCAGCGTGCAGTACTCCTCCAAACCCTGGGGGGGGGGGGGAAACCAGGAGCAATTTCTTTAAAATTAGCCGGCGGGTTCATTGGTCGGTCAATTAAGTTTGGTTTAATTGACTCACAGTCAGTCTCTAATTGTTCGGCCAATGAGCCGCTTACCTCCGAGGTCTGCTTCTGCCATTCCAGTCTGCGGATGGGGGCAGAGTCCAGCGCAGAGAGGATCGCCAGGTAGGAGTTGAAGTTGTTTAACTTTCGTAAGTGCTGCGGATATCGAGGAGAGGCGATACTTTTTACTCTTTACCATACTTATTAGGTACTATACTACCAATTGTGTTCTGTTGTGTTAGAATTTATGTTTAGAAGAATAATGTTTATAAGAGTAATTGTTATTGTACTATTTGGTATTAATACGAATTGTTTAGAGTTGTTTTTGCATGTATGTTTAGAAGAATACTGCAGGAGTGAATAGTGGAGTAAGCGTTCCATTGTACTTGTTACATATGGCAATAAAGATATCTTGAATCTTGAACCTAGTGGTGATTAAGCAGCTCCGGATAATAAGGTGGCGACAGGATGTGTGTTTCTATGCGTGTCCATATATGGTGTGATGGATGGATGGATGGATGGATGGATGGAGGTGTGGTTATACCTTCATTATTTTGATGAACTTGAGCAGCAGCTTCTCGCGGTCCTGCGCCTTCTCCTGCTGGATGATCAACGAGCGCACCCTGGTGGCCACACAGAGACACGGCGGTGAGCGACCCTGTGTGTGTGTGTGTGTGTGTGCATGTGTGTGTGTTTGAGGCGTGCCGATCATTCATTCTGGAATGATCTGCCCGAGGAAATCAGGTAAGCTGAGTGCTCTATAAATAAAAATTATTATTATTATTATAATAATAGGTCTGGACTCCCGAGCCAGAAAAGTTATGAATTCGAAAACCCCAATGTCCACCTGTAAGCATCCTTAATAATAATGGAATAAATGTGTAACTCGTAGAGCACTTTTCATTTTGTATCTCAAGGACGCCGTTAGGAAACTGAGCAAGGAGGCCCCTCCCACTCCCATTAGGCCCTCATGATGATGTTGACATCCATCTAAAATAAGGAATAATTCGCCGCAACTCAATTTCCGATCAAAGCATCCGCTGCACGACTATAAACAAGAAATAATGGGAAGTAATCTGCCAGGTACACCGTCCACATCCACGGATCAATAAAGTTTTTTTGGCAGGTTTTTTTTTTGTCAAGGTACCATTGCTCGGGTAGTAAGTAACGGCAGTCTTAAAGGGTGCACTGTGTAGGATTTAAAATGGCTTTAGATTGTAATAATACCAGTAGCTCATGTTGTTAAAGTGCTCCGTGAACTGCGTGAGGTTGGGACTCTTCTCCTCGTTCTGCTCCTTGGCCCACAGCAGCACCTCCGGGATCTGCAGAGGAAGAGGAAGAGAAGAGGAGGAGGAGGAGGGAGAACACACAAGAGAGACAAGAAAACAAGTTAGAACGGCGCAAGATCAAGAGGTACGACTCAACGCAACGCAGGGGAAATTCCTAACCTTCCCAACAACAACAACAACAACAACAACAAAAAAACACGCTCTCTCGTTAGCCTCGGTTACCTCTATTTTGTAGAAGAGTTCTGCGTCTAGGAGCGTGAGTTGATCCGCGATCTCATGACTGCGGAAGTCATGCAGGGTTCCGGGCCTGGAAATCACAAGAAACATAAACGCTATATCATTATATTCTGTCCATACAACAATAATTATCTTGTGATCTGGTAGGCTTGTGATAGCTGCTTCAAGACGGCCGCAATGCTGCAGTGAAGTCGTCAATAGTTACTATTTAGTAAACTCATTGTCAATAGTCGCTGATCGGACAAGAATCCTTTTTCCTTTGACGGGGAAAGAAAAGGGCTCAGATGATTTATGTCATAACTGCGCCCAAAAAGAAACCATGTCACCACATTACTGCACGTTGTTATATTTCCCCTCTACAGCCCGTAGCCCAATTCACGCTGCTGTCCTTTTTTAACTGTAGATCTGCTTCATCTACACAGGCTGGCCTGCTTGCCGTCTGAGGTCTGCTGATGCCATCTTTGGTGCAGAGATAAGGAATGCGATTCGGAATTATTCGCTGAAGGAGCAATGTCTCACTGACGCCATGACCACCAGGATGAAGATGTACTTGATTTTGTGATATACTGTACAAATATACAAATATACTGTAAATCTGCATAAATAGCTATGTATTGTACATACATTAGGCACACTACAGATGGTAAGCAATAGTAGTGGTAGTTTGGATATCTTTTTTTCAAAGTGAGGTATAGATTGAGAAACTACTACAAAGTACCTTGCACTAGTACATGTATCACATGGTCACTCATTAGATATAACAACAAGTAGGAATGTACATAAATCTAACGGCATATTAAAGTGGTTAACACGTGATTGGCTTTCAGTGTGTCTGTGTTGCCAGTGCATCCCTATGGAGTTGAGTGTTGAAGCCCAAACTAGCACGGACGCTACGCTCAGGAAAAAATTCTACATAGTGCACCTTTAACCCTGGCATTAGATAGTACCCTAACAATGGTAGACGTGGACGGTGTGGGCGGTGGTGTACCTGGCGGAGACGCCGCGGGAGGCCAGCGGCTTCACGGAGTTGGTGTAGCGTAGCTGCTTCTTCTGCTCCACCTTGTCCAGGATGTTCTTGCGCAGGACGCGCGCCAGGCTGAGCTCGCCGTTGCACACCAGCCGGAACACCAGGTCCATCAGCTGCTTCTGGATGTCCTCCGTCAGCTCCACCAGGCTGGGGGGGGGCAGGTGGGGAAGGAGAAAAGGAGAAAGGGAGAAAGGGAGGAGCATACATGAGAAGGGGAGGAGTCATGTAGTACATAGTAATCGTGTCATAAAACTAGGGCTGAACGATATGGCAAAAAAGAAAATTCCTATTGCAATTATTTTGATGGATATTGCGATTGAGATATGATTCACGATTAGTGGGGGTGATCATTTTTACATCACAATTTTCCTTTTCACTGAAAAAAATGTAATTGACATTTGAAGTGTTTTAACAGCTGGAGAAAGAAATTGTAGGTCAGGGAATCTATTTTTAACACCATTTATAATGGTGTAAATGTGTAACTTTACATTTACACATTTTACCTGTAACAAAAAATTGCATTCCAATATCAATGACTAGACCAGTCTACCAGCCTACCCAGTGGACTGTATCTAGTCAGCATACATCGAGGTGGACCATTCTACTTGTGATGTCACTAGACGGTAGTCACATGGCAATTGTGAAACTCACCACAGCTCGTCCACCACGCGGACCAGCACGAAGAAGGTGTTCTTGCTGACCCTCTTCTTGAAGATGTCCGGACTGTGGCAGAACCCGGTATACGTGCTTCCGTTGGGTCAAGGACAAACACAATGGTTTTTCAAATGCATTTATTATTATAATTACGGAAATGAATACTGAAATACAGAATCTTGAAAATGTCTCTCTCTCTCTCATAATTAAGTGCCGATCCTTATAGACTTAACACGAGTATATAGACAAATGCACAGAGCCGAGATTCACCAACATACTACTACTAGACTACAGATGACAAGAAAACCACATTCCTCTGCACCAGCCATCCACCATCCACCATGAATTAGTAATAAGCAGTTTTCTTTCCGTCTTTGAAATAAAACCAAAAAGGATATCTGTAGTGTAGCTTCTGGATGAGGTCCTCGGGGTTGATGAACGTCCTGTAGGTGGTGAGGAACGCCTCACAGTACAGCACCAGGTCTACAGCAGAGAACACACACAGAGAGAGAGAGAGAGACAGAGAGAGAGAGACAGAGACAGAGACAGAGAAAGAGAAAGTGTGTGTCTGTGTACCAACTCCACCCTCCTATAGGTAGGAGCCAGAAGGCTATAGGAGACTACAGTATAGCTGCTACATCGTCATCGTCGTGGTATCCATTGCTGCACTCTGCTGGCCGTCCTTTGAATATGTACCGCTACCAATTACTAAAGCCCAACCCCACAACTGTTCCTTTATTTATTTTTTATTCCTCCTCCTCCTCCTCTGCTGGTGCAGTCGTTCGTGATAGACTTGCTCGTGTGTGTGTGTGTGTGTGTGTGTGTGAGGGTGAGGGTGAGGGTGTGCGTGTGCGTGTGTGTGTGTGTACGAGTGATGAAAGTGGGTTTGCTTCTTTTTAGCTTTCTTCCAGAGGACTAGAGAGAGAGAGAGAGAAGCGAGACAGAGGGGAAGAGGGAGAGAGAGAGATGCAGATGCTGTAGGAAAAGGGGGGGGGGGTGGGGTGTGGTGTGTTGGCATTATGCTGTAGTTAGCTTACAGAGGGGGGGAGAGCCAAGCCAAGTCTCTGCCTCCGTCCTCCGTCATCCTCTGTGCTGGTCGGTGCAGGGACAGGGAGGGGCTGGAGGGGTGGGGGGTGGAGGGGAGGGGGCAGGCAGTGGTAGTGGTGGGAGGGAGGGAGGGAGGGAAGGAGGGAGGGAGGGAAGACAAACTGCGCGTTAAACTCCACCGCAGCGCCGTTCACTCTGATCTCGCTCTGTTCAGCAGTGCGCCGCACCGCACGCCTGCTCGTGTGTGTGTGTGTGTGTGTGTGTGTGTGTGTGTGTGTGTGTGTGTGAGTGTGTGTGTTTAAAGAATCGTTTTTTTTCTCTGATTCTTATTCTGTCGTTTTATCGTTTCTCCGCCTCCTCCTCTCTAGAATGATGACGGTCCGGACGTGCGTGCCGGATCGGGGGACATCCTCCTAGTCCACGCCACGGAGACGGACCGCAAAGGTACAGTAGCCGGCTCTGGTGGACGTGTGTGTGTGTGTGTGTGTGTGTGCGTGTCTGTCTGTGCGAGTCCATGTCTGTGTGCATGTGTGTGTGCGTGTGTCTGTGTGCGTGTGTGTGTGTCGTGTGTGTGTCTGTGCGTGTGTCTGTGCGTGTGTGTGTGTGCGTCGTGTGTCCGTGTGTGTCTGTGTGTGTGTGTCTGTGTGCGTGTGTCTTGTGTGCGTGTGTGTGTGTGTGTGTGTCCGTGTGTGTGTGTGTTTGTGTGCGTGTGTTCGTTTGTGCGTACACGTGTGTGTCCGTGTGTGTCTCTGTGTGTGTTTCTGTGTGTGTCTGTGTGTGTGGGGCGTTTAACGGCGCCTCTACTGTATATGTCTGCTTGCTTGCAGCTTCGTGGGGCTGAGGGGGTACTTGTGGAGGGGGGGGGTGGTGCAGGGGCTGCAAGGAGGGGGGGGGGGACTTCCATGCAGAGCTTCACCATCTCTCTCTTTCTCTTTCTCTCTCTGTCTCTGTCTCTCTCTCTCTGTCTCTCTCTCTCTCTCTGTGTCTCTCTCTCTGTGTCTCTCTCTCTGTCTCTCTCTCTGTGTCTCTCTCTCTCTCTCTCTCTCTCTCTCTCTCTCTCTCTCTCTCTCTCTCCGCTGCTCCCTCTGCTCTCGCTGACGTGTCGCTCTCTCTGTCTCCTGAGTCTTGCACACCGGCGCATGTAGCACACATTTCCGGACCGACTAGACCATCGAGCACCTCCAGGTTTCCGACGTGCCACATCGCGGTGTGTGCCTCACTGCTACTTCCTGCGTGCTGTAACCGCCTGGTCGCGTGCTGAGCCCGTGCTGTTCGCTGGCTTGTTGACCATGCTGTGACCCGTCTGATCGGAGGAAGACGAGGTAGCAGTAGTAGTGGTGGTGGTGGTAGTAGTAGTAGGAGGAGGAGGAGTAGTACTACTACTAGTAGTAGTTGTAGCAGCAGCCGCCGTCACCTTGCCCATAGAGATGGTGTTTTCAGCACCGAGACCCATTTTCTATTGTTTCTGTTTCTATTTCTATTGCACGAAACAGATCCACGATCCCAGCTGCGTGAGGAGCTGATGGTGAAGTAGTAGTTGCTGGTTAATTCAATCCAAATGGATCATTATACAGTATATATCTATCTATATAATCTATGACATTATATATTCAGCTGACTTATTTCAGGCTTGCACTTCCTGCTCGAGTACCTGACCGTGGTAGTCACTGAGCGACTACTAGCACCAGCTTGCGATGGCACCTGAAGATGAATCATGCTTGTTCCTGATTCATCCGCCATTTGTCAATTGTGAAGCAAGTGTTCTCCCTCCGGTGCATTTCAGGTACGAGGCCCGGGAGACCATCACCACCACCACCACCACCACCACCACAACACAACACACAGGGGTGGACTTCTCTTCACTGCAGAGACACCGAAACCCCCAAACAACCCAAAGAATGAACACAACCGGATCCCAAGGCATGCTGTTGTTCTTCTTGTTGTTGTTGTTGTTGTTAGCGTTGGCCACATTCAAACTCCACCTCGGCTCCATCAGGTCAAGACACGGACACAGACACATTTTGAGGTGCTTTATATATGACCTTGCACATCCTGACATGATGAAGGCGAGATTTGAATGGAAACTGACCCATTAAAGGGGACATATTATGCCACCAGGTGTGAGTGTGATTAGCCATTGCAAGCCGTTTCACAATTGCCATGTGACTACCGTCTAGCGACATCACAAGTGGGAATGTCCACCTAGACGTATGCCGACTAGATCGTAATATGTCCCCTTTAAAAATCTACCTAGCGACTACTTACTCTGTGAGAGAGCGGCAGCTCCCCATTGGCCCGACTGGACGAGTACAGGTTGACGTACTCCCCCTCCCCGGCCTCGTCGCACTCGCTCTACGGGAACACAGGAGGCACACACACAGCACGCACGCACGCACGCACACAACACACACACCACGAGCGTGAGGGGGGCGGGGCATCGGAGCGGGGAGCGTGATTTGTTTGCCGAGGGTGGGATGGACGGACGGACGGACGGACGGACGGACGCACGTCGGTGGCCGGGAGAGAAATGTGTGTGGCGAAGGATGGCAGATAGATAGCAAACCACTGCGGCGGGCCTTTTTCATTTTACGGTATATTGCATTACCGCTCACGGCCAACAGGTGGCACAAGCATGCACCGTATGTAAAAAAAACAAAAAAAAAGAAGAAAAAAGTAATGGTAGTTTAAAAAACAACAACAACAACAACAAGACATGCAGTTAAAAAGATGCTCGGCCAGGACTCGGTTAAGAGTCAGTAATCAGGGAGCAGGCTTGTTTGATGGCAGTGATTACGGCAACAAGACGCCCGTGAGCTCGTGAGTCACATCGCTTTGCAGCAAGTCAACAGCAAGACTTTCAAACTCGAGGAAAAAAAAGAAAAAGAAAAAAGAATAATAATAAAAAGCTGCTGTGCCGGCAGTAACACACGCCGCAAGCAATGCCGTTCAATATTTTATACAATCGGTACTCGTCGCTTCTTTCCTTCTCTGCTTTTTTGGGGGTTTTTTTTCTCTTCCCTTCTCCTTCTCTTGTTCTGACACATGGTTTCTCATCCTCCACCTCCTCCCTCCCTTCTCTCTCTCCCTCCCTCCCTCCCTCCCTCCCCGGGTCTCTGGCCTGCTGGCTGGCTGGCTGGCTGGCTGGCTGTGGGTGATTTATCTGTACTCTGCTATGATCTCACCGCGGAGGTGTGGAGAGAGTCAGTGAGAGAGGACTGCAAAGGGAGACAGACGGCCACAGAGCCCAGCGAGCCGGCCGGGGAGCCGCCGGGCCCGGCCCCGCCCCCGCACCGGCCCCCGCCGCCGCCGCCGCCATCCACAACGGTGGCATTGGTCAAGGCCGCGTGGTCCAAGCTCTGTGATTGGTTAAAAAGATTGAAAGCAAAGGGAGGGGGAGGAGGAAGAAGAAGAAAATCATAATAGTACAGCAGGAATTAGAATCAAGAGTGTTAAAAAGAGAGAGCGAAAGAGCAAGAGAAAGAAAGAGAGAAAGAAAGAAAGAAGCAGCTTGGAAAAAAAGGAAATTCTGAAATATTAGGAAGTAAACAGAGTGGATCTCCTCCACCAACACCTGCTGGTGCTCCTCACACTCACAGCCAGGCTGTAGTCACCGTAGCCCTCGGGAGGAATGGACTCCTGGCAACGCACAGGCCAAGTCTTGACTCTAAGCTATGTGCCATGTCTTGAGAATGTGTGTGCACGTGTGTGTGTGTGTGTGTGTGAGTGAGTGTGCATTTGTGTGTTTGCCTGTGTACGGGTGTACACGTGTGTGTGTGTGTGTGCATGTGAGTGTATGTTTACCCGTGTGTGTGCATGCCGAAGTGTGTGTGCCTATATATAAGTGTGTGTGTGTGTGTGTGTGTGTGTGTGTGTGTGAGTGCATGTGTGCCTGTGTGTGCTTGCCTGTGTGAGTGTTTGTTTGTGCGCCAGTGTGTGTGTGTGTGCATGTGTGTGTGTGTGTGTGCACGTGTGAGTGTATGTGTGCCTTGTGTGTGTGTGTGTGTGTGTGTGTGCCTGTGCGTGCGTGCGTGCCTGTATGTATGTGTGTGTGTGTGTGTGTGTGTGTGTGTGTGGTGTGCTTCAGAGAGGCCCTCCGAAACGTGCTGCAACACATTGTAAATACCAGCGCTGTGGCGAGCATACCGGCACATAGCTGAGCACACATCATGCAGATCACAGATACAACACTTGTCTGTTCCCCAACCGCCGCCGGGGGGTGAGGGGAAGTTAGGGGTAATCTAGCTGAAGAGACAGTGTCAGTCACATACAACAAAATGCTAAATTAAACAAACGACAACTTGATGTGTGTGTGTGTGTGTGTTCAACCCAACAACATGTGCACATCCATTCCTTTATGTACTCCTTTTGTACTCCCCCCCCCCACCAGGAGTTCAGCAGACACTCGAGTTTCAGTGGAACAAGCCAACTAAACCTAGAGGGGTGGGGGGGGGAGGACAGGGCATGTTGAGGTTGGGGTGGGGGGGAGACGAAACACACAGACACATCGGATGGCGGAGAAGACAGGAGGACGGAGATAAAAAAGGAGAAAGAAGAAGAGGAAGAAAAGAGAAGAGAGGCAAGCATGCCACCGCTAGCCGGGGGTCAACGGAGGTCGGAGGTCAACCTCCCAGACCACCCCTTCCAGACCACCCCCCCCCTCGAGATAAACATCTACAAGGAGCCTCCAGCCTATAGACTTGCTATCACGGACAAACATCTCTGGATCGACTACCAAAGTGCTGGGAGTTCATTAAAGCCTTGAGCCAATTCATTGAAAAACAAACCGAAGATAAGATTAGAGATTTGCCCGCGAGCAAGATCCACAGTGTGTGGCTGAAATCTTTAATGATTAGTTAATGGACAACTTGGGCTCGTTATAAACGGCTTCCTCTGTCCAACGAACCCAGGTGACCCAGTCTCTCTCTCTTTCTCCCTCCCTTTTCTGTCTGAGGAGAATAGGTGTGGGTTAGCAAATCATTCCTCGCCAAATATCTTACCAAAAACAACACATGGACACGCTAACACACACACACACACACACACTCAGAAGTGAGCAAACACACATCATCGGCACGCCAAATGTGCGCATACGCCACGAGAGGGCACAGAAATACAAGCAACACACACACACACACACACACACTTTCCTATGCACACACACAACAGCGCAACACACACACCATCCCCCTTTTTGGTTGGTTAACAGTCGAGGGTCCCGAAACCCCCCCCCTCCCACACACACACACCCCCCGTGCTTAGTGGATTGGCCAGAGAGGAGCGCAGCACTCACCGTGGGCGTGGTCAAGGCGGCCTGGCCAATCAGGTAGGAGCTAGAGACGGACATGCTGAGGCCCAGCCCAGTGCCCGCCTCCTCCATGGCCGCCAGCAACGACGGCTGGAGGTGGCAGGAGAGAGAGGAGGAGGAGGAGGAGGAAGGAGAAGAGGAGTGGGACGCCTGGAAGGAGCAGATACACAGAAAAGAAGAAAGGAGAAGGAGAAGGAAAAGGAGACAGAAGGGCGAGGAAAGGAGTAAAGGAGGAAGGAGAAAGGAGAATCATAACCAGGTTAAGGACAGCCCAAGGGGTGGTGGTGTTAAAGGCGGAGGAGGAGGAGGCGGAGGAGGGGGAAACAGAAAATAAGAAGGCTAGATTATGCTAGGAAGAAGGAAGTAAGCTGAACAGAAGTAAATAAAAAAGATTTGAGTGGAGGAGGAGAGGCCGACCCGGCAACCATCCCCTGGAAGGAGGAGGAGGAGGAGGAGGACTCTTCATCTGGCGTGGATAACTAATATCTGTTCCTGGAGTGTCATGGCCACCACCAGAAGGTCATGTGACCTGCACCCCCGACCACCGCCACGAGGAGTCACACGTGGTGTTGTTGGCCACGATGATCTCCCCCTCTAAGCCCTGTTACGGTGGCCGGCTTTGAAGCATAATGGAAACGAGGCCGACTTAGCGGACAACTCAAAACAGGGCAATATGAACGTGCACACACACAAAACACAACACACAACACACACACACACACACACCACACAATCCACACACACACACAACACACACACACACATCAACACACACACACACACACACACACACACACCACACACACACACACTCTCGTCTCTCTCTCTCTGCATCGGGAACCAACCGTGAGCAGCAGATGAAAGACTTGGAGAGAGAGGAGACGAGCGAGCGAGGGCATGGAACAACATAGTGTGTATTACGAAGTTGCCAGAGCGACGCGTAACGCCCGGGTACACCGGGTTTAGGGGGAGGATGGAATTCCTCCAGGGCCGCCCCACTCATCCAGAACCCGGCTCCACAGTGGGGGCGGGGGGGGGGGGGGGTGAAACCGGCTCAAAACACCAGTAATATATACATACATACATATATATATATATATATATACAGTATATATACAGTTCAACTGGCTTATTTCCCGCATCAACACGCCTGAATCAGAGCTGACAGTCCACACTTATGTTCACCAGCAGGGACAGCCAAGGCGGCTTCGGTCTCGCTCTCATCTGTCAAATTCGTCTTCCCTTACAAGTTGGTCCTATCCAATCATAGCAGAATACACCCTCTCTCTCTCTCCCCTCCCTCCCTCTTCTCTCTCTCATCTCTCATCTCTCTCTCCCCCTCTCTCTCTCTCGTCCTCCCCCCCCTCCCTCCCTCCCTCCCTCTCCTCTGAGACAACCCCTAAAAATGTTTGTTTCACTAAGTCCCCGCCGGTTTTGTCAACGGCTACGGCTACCGATAACGGACAGCGTTGTGGTTGCACATTGCTACAGTCGTGCCGTTTGTTAGCATACGCTTGTGTAGCTCGTAGAATGTTTCTGAGCGCTATCGGTGTGTGTGTGTGTGTGTGTGTGTGTGTGTGTGTGTGTGTGTGTGTGTGCGCGTGCGTGCGTGCATGTGTGGTAGCGGTTCATTTGTCCACACCACCTCCCTAATGGGGCAACTGAATCAGCTACTGACCACCATCTGACCCCTCTGTCTCTCTCTCTCCCCCCCCTCACCACCCCCAGTTAAACTGTCTCTCTCCCCCTCTTCCCCCCCCCGCCTCTCTCTCTCTCCTCTCTCTCTCTCTCTCTCTCTGATTAAGACAGGTGCTGACTCCGATGCGGGGCCCCGATAAGGGTTGGTGTTATCTCTCACCCCCCAAAAACAGCAGCTGAGCGACAGCGGTTTCGCTACGCTGGGGAAGCCTTTCACAGGGAAGGTGAGAGAGAGAGAGAGAGAGAGAGATGCCAGCTCGCTGAACAGGGGGGGGGGGGGAGAGATGAACAACACGATAAGGCCGCCGAGGATTTTGGATGAGGATTACTCGTGGAATTGCTATTGCTTTTGTTTCGTTCTTTTGTCGCGACCCAGAAAACCCAATCTTGTCCGCTCTCTTTCCTTCCTTGTTGCAAGTAGAAATGACATTTTAGCTTACGGAAAAAAAAAAAAGAAGAAGTGTGCAGCCCCGTGTGAGGCGAGCCTCCAGGAATAATTTGGGGCGGCGAATCTGATACTGCGTGCTGCCAATCAGATCAGATCAGATCCGACGAGGCGGTGGGGGAAGCTTCCGAAGAGGAGCCAGACGGTCTGTGTCTCCCAGACTCTCCTGTCTCTCTCTCTCTGTCTCTCTCCTCTCGCAGACAACCCTGTCCTGTGATCTATCTCCCGACGGTCGCCACGGTGACTGACAGATCGAATCGAGGTGCCGTCGGGACAAGGGAACACACTCACACCGCCGCAGAGTTCCACAGGTCACCTGTCACATCAGTAAGGAACCCAATCTTTTGTGCTCTAAAATGCAGCAGCACTTCAATACATTTATAGTATACACCTAGAAGTATGCTGGATAGATCTGCTTACCAGCTTACCGAGTGGACCGTAGCCACTGGTAGGACAATCGATGCAGCTATACTACTTCTAGGTGGACACTCCCACTCCCACTTGTGATGTCACAAGCCGGGAGATTCTGAAACGGCGTGCAGTGGCTAATCACACTCACACCCTGGTGGCAATAGTCCATTTTTTGTGCATTGAGGTTCTGAAAAAAGTTTGTTTTGTCGTCGTAAAAAGGAGACATGTGGCTTCATGTGTCCATGACGCACGTTAAGGCCTCTGTATGCTTCCTCAGTGTGAAGTGTTCTGAGATCAGAAAAAAATTGGACGCCTGAATTCGAACAAACGAACGAAAAGAAGCCAACAGAAGCGTCAGAAGCCAGCTTCAGGCGCTTTCCGACACTTTCCATTTCGGACGAAGCATACCTTTAGGCGAGAGCATGTGTGTGTGTGTGTGTGTGTGGGTGAGGGAGAGGGTGTGTGTGTGTGTGGGTGGGTGGGCGGGGTCTCTGGGTCTCCTTACCAGCTGCCTCTGCTTGGGCGGCAGGGCGGGCGGCAGCACGGGCTCGTGCACCGAGTCGGTGCTGCTGAACGAGTCGTTGAAGCCGCACACCTCCTGGAAGCGCTTGTTGCGCTGCTCGTAGATGCTCTCGCTCTGCGGCATCTGGTAGAACACCGAGGGCTGCGGCTCCGAGTAGTCCTCCACGAACTGCATGTACTGCAGGACTGGGTGGGGGAGAGGAAAGGAAGGGAGGGGAGCGGGGCAGGAAGGGAGGGGAAGGAAGGGAGGGTAGCAGGACAGAGGAGACGGACATGAGGTTCGGACATGAGGTGACGTTGCCGGATCGGGACGGCGTCAACGGTTCCGGCTCGGATCTGATCGGATGACGTCATCGGCTTCGGATGACGTCATCATTGCGTCTACTTATACATTATGCAACAACAAAAAGAATCGTGAAAATACACAGAAAAAAACTCACATTCAATTGAAATGCTAGTGTGCATGGGCGTACCACCACGTTTCTATTTTTGGACCAGGGGCGTGGTGGGCAAATTAATCCGTATACATAAGTGGGAGCTCATGAAAGGCGTTTATGACGTGATGTGGGTGTGGACAGGAAGTGAGCTCATGGTTGCCCTCTGCCCGGGGGCCCATTGTAGCACACATCCTGGGGGTCACTTCCTGCCTCTATTCACCGAGCGAGACGCACCCCTCTTGACATGCGGCAGACGCTCAAAATGACCCCCCCCCACACACACACACACACACACACACGATGTCAAGAGTCATGTATTTGACATCATTACATACTCTATGCTTCCCACGAGGGGCCGGGGGGCAATAATTCAATATTAGCGTTTATCGTCCTTGAATGGAATCGCATTATCATATCAATGTAATGGCACTCAGTCAGGCCGCTTAGAATGGCATTTTGAATCCAATCCAATCGTCATAGATATAAAAATATATTTATTATATGACTGTGTTACTGAGCGGAGATGGCGTCTCCAGACTGGAAACTTTGAGTTTGTTGTCGTTTTTGCCAACATGCGAAATCTGAGTTGAGTTTGTATCTCATTAAGAAAAAAGCCGATAATAAAACACTTATTCACCTCCATTGCTCGGTTAATAAGTAGTTAATATTGTGTGAAATTCCTCAGAATGATCATGATAATACATCCGTATCATCAACCATATCGCCCAGGCCTACTTCCCCACAATAACGCTTTTCATCGTCCGTCCTTCCAGCGGAACTCACTGTGTTTGCTCTTCTTCTCGGGCAGCGGCGGCGGGCTGGCGGGGAAGTCGGTGTGGTCGCTGGCCATGTACTGCGCCACGAAGGCGCCGCCGTTGCTCTGCGGCATGGGCGAGATGGGCGTGAAGAGCGGGAACGGCGGCGTGGGGTGCAGCTCCTCCTCCGACAGGTTGTCGTACTGCGACGGGTAGCGCTCGTACTGCAGCCGCGCGCCCCCGCCGCCGGTGCCGTCGGGGAAGGGCGACGCCTGGGTGCTGCGCCGCTTCTTCTTCTGCGGCAGGGCGGGCGGCGGCGAGGGGTGCGGGGCGCTGAGCCGGGCCAGCGGGTGGGCGGCGTGCTGGCCCGGCTGCGGCGTCCAGTAGTCGGGCGTGGCGTGATGCGCGGGCGGGGCGCTGAAGCGGGCCTGGGGGTGCTGCTGGGCGCCGGGGACGGGCGAGGACGACGCGGAGGAGGAGGACTCGTTGTGGGACTCGGGTAAGGGGCTGAGGCAGCCGCCGCCGCTGCCCGGGGCCTGGGGGAGGTGGTCCCCTGCCGACAGGTCCTGGTGGAGGAAGTCGTAGTCGGGGTCGTAGCTCTCCGTGTTATCTGGGGGTGGGGGGGGAGAAGGAAGGAGACGGTACAGTCACTGAAGATGCACCCTGGAATCATGTGGTTCGATCATCGCATTTTGTTCATTGTGATGACACAGTGCTGTTCTGTGGTCATTTCAGATCTGAGGCTGACGATATTATAATAATAAGAATAACTTTAGACAAAACAAAAAGAGGTTTCTCAGAAGACAGATATTGTCAGTATAACTGCAGAGTTATTTATTACTTAAATTGTTGGCCGTAAATTGTATGTAATTTGCATTTAGGGCATTTCGCAGACTTTTATCCAAAGTAAACGACGCAGAACGCCGGATCGGGACGGACGAGAGCGCTGCCTGCGAGTGTCTTCTTACCGAGCGTCTCGCAGCTGGTGTTGCGGGAGCACTGGCCGCTGTCCTGCTCCAGGGAGGACAGCTGCTCCTCCGACTTGCTGAGCTTGCCCATGCTGCTGCACGGCGAGAGGCGCGGGGACTCGCCGCCGTACGACTGGCTGCCCCCCGAGAAGCGCCGCTGCAGGAACTCCTGCTCGTACTCGTGCTGCTGTGGCGGGGGAAAGACGGAAAAGTCAAAAAATGACGCGACGAGTTTCTTAAAGATGGCCGTCGTTAATACAGGCGACGACGGCCGAACTCCCGGTCACCCGTTTTGTCCTTTTCTTACTTTTATTTATTGAACTCTTTTGAATGTTTTTTTTATTTATTCTCTATTCCCATTACATTCAGTTTATAGTTTGGTTAATGCGACAGACAAAAGTAGTTAATTAATGAAAGTAGTCGTTACTTAATGAAAGTAGTCTATAAACTAGTTGCTAATTAATTAAAGTAGTCGTTAAATAAAGTACAGTATATAAAGTATATGGACTCTATTGTACTTAGAAAATAAAGTTGTTAATAAATAAGAACAAACATGGAAACAAACATGTGTAACGGTAAATGAATCTCCTGGAAAAACAAAAAAGTAACAAAAATAAATAATAATAAAAAAAGAGGAAAATGGTGCCAATAGGTTTTACGACACCGTCCCAGTACCGTCCCCAGGAATGTCACCTTGACGCCCACATTAACACCCTTTGCGATTTAGTGTTTTGTCATTGGGGATCAAACCCAGTGTCTAGTCACACAACACAACCTGGCCACACCCTCGCACCTTTGATGCATCAAAAAGACCCAAAAGATACCCCAAAATACCCCCCCCCCAACCAGACCCTGTCAGAGTCAGTGTCAAGTTTGCTCATCAGCACGCGGTCGGTCTCGGGTCGGCCATCTGCGACTCCCAGCCAGCCAATCCATGCATGGGGTCCACACACACACACACACACACACACACACACACACACACACACACACACACACACACACACACGGCTCGGCTGGAGGATAGTACAGAACGACGAAACGCACGGGGAATGCGTCGCCATTTTTTTTTGATCCCCGCCACTTTTCCAAGACACTTAGTTGGCGACAGCGCGGCAGGAATTTGCGCAGACATTCCCCCCCCCCCCCCAAAAAAAGCGATATTATTACGCAACTGTTTTTGTCAAGACATCGGGGGACATGTGCGTTTCATTAGAACGCTGTCAGGAACGTTCACAGTCGGCGGAGCGAAAAAACGATTCTTTTTCTTTCCCCACAAATACAGTATCCTGCCATTACACGGTACTGGGATGGATGCTCGTACTCTGTGTATTAGTATTACCTGTCTGTGCACGCTGCACGGTAGACTGGAGCCACGACTCATGGGGGCCACCACCGCTACCCTGGTGGGCGACGGGGCAGACTGGCGCTTCTTGGGAGGCAGGGCAGGTGGAGGACTAGGGGGGGGGGGTCGGGGGGTGGGGGGACAGAGATCCAAGGTGTTAGATAACATAATAATAATAAGAATAATAAGGGTCGGAAGCCTATTTCTTAAACAAAAACGCCAACATCATCAAAATCATACCGGCATGGCATGCCCCGCCTATACACACAAACACACACACACACTCTGTGACATGTTGGCACACGTGTACATGTTCACGTGAACACACACACACGTTAACCATCGCCTCGGAGATGGGGTTACAGCGAGATGCGGGTGTCCTGTGTTAGCGTCGCACGTATAAAACCAAAAATGTTTCTTGCGTATCCAATTTTCATCATCAAGCATCATCGGCCGACGACCACGACATTAAGACCAGTTGGGGAACCAAAAAAAACACCAACAACAAACAAACAAACAAAACAAAACACACACTCATGCACTGGACTGGTCGTCTTCTGTGCTGATTGGATGAGGTAAGGCTCCAGGTTTGGGGGGTGGGGACACTGGGGGCCAATCAGACATGCGGGTTGACAAAGCACCGCTCAACCAATCAAGAAGCTTGATGTGAGGGAAGGTGTGGGGGTGGGGTCAGTATGGCGGGTAGTTATGGCAAAGGTGTGATCCCCCATTGGCCGACATACTTGTCCTTGTGTGTGGCTCTCCTGTGGCCAGCGTCAGCGCTCAGCTGAGCTCTGTGGTCAGAATGCAGAGAGAGAGAGAGAGAGAGAAATCCCAGACAGACACACAAGACACGGAGAGACAGACAGACAGGCAGAAAGAGTAAGACAGGAAGCGACAAGACCGCCAGCCGGAGAACGGGTACCTAGGTATGTACGTACCGAAGCACAAGGCCTCAGTGAAACAGTGGGCCGGGAAAAATGCAGACTTTTACATCTACACTTTTGTCCTGTATGATAAAATTCATAAATCATGCATGAATTCATCATCATCAGTAGTGTGTGTGTGTGTGTGCGTGTGTGTGTGTGTGAAGAAAAGCCAGCAGATGACACAGAAAGGGAACAACAAGGTGATGGAATACAAGTAATGATCTACAAGAATGCAGAGGTGACAATGCTGAAAGAATCCCTTATTCATTTTATCAATTTAGCGCAATTCCCTCAATTCCCTCCGTGTCTAATTTGCGTTCACGTCTGCCATTTTTGTCCACATTTCTATATCAGACGACCTTGAGCTGTGGCGGTGAGAGAGACCGTTAGCCGAGCCGTTAGCCGATGCGCGGCGGATTTACTGTTACACGCCCCCCGCATGACAACACAACACATTCTTACCAAACTGGATCAGCCAAAATAACAACAATAATTGAAACCACCTGATATAATCACACGCATAGTCGTAGTCACGATACGTCATCACAAGTGTTGTCTCCAATCCAGACATATCTATCAGACACAGTCAATGTCGGGGGTGATTCACTTGACTGTAATGAATAAATAAATATACAGTCTCCTATAGGGAGGGCAAAGATGACCATATATAGAAGGGAGAGAATGCAACACATTCACCAACTAATCCCCTTTTCTTCTCTTCCAACACCTCACAAACAAACAAACACACAAATCATTCGTTTGTTTTGCATTTGATGACAATGAATACAATTCTAGAGATGGTGAAATACTGGAATATGCAAAAACAAAAGCAGGATTAGAGGTCTTGGTGGCTCACCTCAGCTCCGCCATCTTGGCCTCGGGGAGGGGGGGTTTGGGCGGGGCCACGTCGTCGTCGTCGTCGTCGTCGGGCGCATCCGAGGCCGCCTCCGACGGCGTGGGCAGGCCGGCCGGGCCTGGAGCGGTGGACCTCGGGTTCCGGGTCGGTCAAGGAACACCCCGGATGACGCGCTGCTAGCAGAGAGAGACAGAGACAGAGAAAGAGAGAACCAGAGGGGCCAGAGAGAGAGGCCAGAGAGATAGAGAGAGGAGGAGAGAGAGAGAGAGAGAGAGAGAAGACAGAGAGAGACAGAGAGAGCCGAGACCAAGAAGCAGAATAAGAGGAGAGAGACGTAGAACAGACAGAATGAGTGTACAAAGTTGTGTTTTCGTCTGTGCGTGGTGTAAGGATTGGTTGTATCACGCACCGGTGTGTGTGTGTAGTGCAAATCGCAACGCAGATGACCCTCGACTCACCTTTCTGCCGTGGGAGCGGGGGGGACGGGCTTGCTGGGGGTGACAGGTGAGGGCTGTTCCTGCTTCTCGATGGTCAGTTTGACCAGCTCCTGCAGACACACACACACACACACACACGCACACGCACACACACGCTTAATTTCCACATCATGGGACGTCACAGGCTACACACAATACATAGCGGCATATTTCTGTTCCCCTTCTCTGCAGCGGTGCCCCCGGAGGACTTAATGCACTCGTTGAACTTTGGGTGGGTTCAACTATCCCAGATATTTTCCAAATCCACTTAAAAAAAAGGTGCAAAAGCTCTAATCCCACTGTGATTTGTTGTTGGAAGGCCACAGCCACCCGCAGGCTAATAGTGAGTGATATGCGCGGTGAAAGTGAGAGTGATGAGTTTAAAGTTGACTGCCTCTGCACGCAGGCTAATTTCATATCTTAGATCCCTCACGGTTAATTTTTCCGACCAATCAGGGGGTAAGACGGATTCCTGGAAGAGAGGGGAAGGGACCCACCTTGACTCCGTCCAGCACCGCCTTGATGACGGCAGTGACCGCCACCACGTTCTCCTTGTCCTCCAGGTCGATGCAGTCCAGCATTACCTGGTCGGACCAGCGGATGAGGTTGGCCAGACTCTGGTACACCCGGCTGTGGGCAGGAAGACAGCGCCGAACTGGCCGCGCGTGTGTGTGAGTGTGTGTGAGAGAGAGAGGCGCGGGGAGTGGGGGAAAAGGAAAAATAAAAACATTATAGATATGCCATAAAAAGCAAAAAAAACTAAGCAAATCCAGACAGAATATTTAATAAACACAAAACAACAACAACAAAATAATGGAGAACAGCACTAGAGATAAGCAGGTAACATCCATCTCTTCTACAGGATCGATCTCTCAGGTAAACCAAATCATTTGACTGGTGGGGCACCATTACAAGCTGGAACACCATTACAAGAGGAACCAGCCCAGTGTGTCTGTCTGTGTGCGTGTGTGCGCATGTGTCAACTAAAGAATGTTTATCAGAACAAAAGAGGTGGTGGTGGAGGTGGAGGTGGTGGTGGTGGTGGTGCTGCCGGTGGTGCCGGAGTAGGCCACACCCATCAGCGTCTTGGAGGAGCGCACCGCTGGTTGAGGCCGGCGAGGGAGTGTCCCGGGCCCTCGTGTTCCGACACGCCGCGGTGAATGTTACCGCGGCGTTCCTGCCCCGACACACACCCCACCCTTCCAGCTATGGATAACACCACCGCTTGTTACGGGAATGAGGCGGGGGGGGGAGTGGATAGAATGTAAGATCGGAAACGCTACGGGGCGGAATCTAACTAGACAACACAGGTATGGTAGCTCGTGCCAAGTAGGCTATTGTTGTTGTTGAAGAAGAATAAATAATGCCATAAACAAGGCTTATTCACTGTACATTTGTACATTTGTTATTTTATTTGTATTATTCTATTGTTTATTTCTCTATTGTTTGTTGTTCTATTGCTATGCAACCTCTGGCACAAGAATTTCCTTCGGGATTAATAAAGTTTGATCTTATCCATCTTAAAATATTTAAAGGCCGTTTAATTGGACATTATAGGAACCATGAATAAAAGAGCGATAGTCTATAGGCGCCAACAGCAAATCGACGCACGCACACACACGTGCACACACACACACACACACACACACACACACACACACACACACACACACACACACACACACACACACACACACACACACACACACACACACACACACACACACACACTTAGGCAAATGAGCCGTTTAGTGGGTCTTAAGTTATGCGTCGAGGAGACCTACTCCCAGAGTTCACCCGGTTTGGTGTTCATGCATTGTTAATGGCGGCGGGCGATTACATTGACCTTTAATCGATCGCCCCGCATCTCCAGTGGATTAAGAGAAGATAAGATAAGTTAAGATAGAACTTTATTCATCCCGAAGGAAATTCTTTTTGCCAGAGGTTGCTAAAAAATACCAACACCGTAAGCATAAACACAATAGAATAATACATGCACAGTGAATAAGCCTAAAAGAAAAACAATATCGGTAAGATATTTAGCAAACAAAACAAGTTGGCAATGGGTATTGAGAAATCGTAATTAACAGAAGAATATGGGAAATAATATGATTCATATGCAATGGATATGTCGTCACTGAGGGTAGTGTCAGTGTATTGACGAGCTAGTCAATACACCGTAGGTCTAAAACGCCGAGGAAGAGGTTGTAAGCTAACCAACAACACGACAGGGATCACGCTGGAGGCTACGGGGATAGCGTGTTTCTCCGGCTAAGCGCTAAACAACTGATCTGGCAGGCTGCGACTCCTGGGGCCAACTCTACTACTACTACTACAACGACGACGACGGCGACGACAACTACTACCACTACCACACATCCATCAATCACTTCTAAATACGGGAGCGATTCAGCAGGGGCCAAACAAACCCAGAGCGCTGACCTCCATTGTACCGTCGGAGGCACTGATTGACGTGGTGGAGACAAAAGAAATGGAGAAACGGAGAGAGAGGGAGGGAGGGGGGAGAGAGAGGTTTGAACACGTCCAAACTCTAATTACAACATGCTTCCTTCCAGAGAAAGAGGAAGAGAGGGAGAGAGAGCGAGAGAGAGAGAGAGAAAGAACACCAGAAAGAGAGAGAGAGAGAGAAAGAGAGAGAGAGCGAGCGAGAGAGAGGTAGGGAGAGGGAGAAAGAAAGAAAGCCAGAGAGAGAGAGAGAAAGAGAGAGACAGACAGAAAGAGAGGGAGACTGTTCAACCAAAGTCAGTGTATTTTGTTACGGGTGGTTAGGACGACCTGTGAGGCAAACAATGAATGACTGATCGGTGCAGCGTCATCATGTTGAGCATCTATCTGCGACGGGCGGGGGGACGGGGGGCCGGGGACGGGACGGGGGGAATGCCTGACTACAGTGCGGTGCGCTTCCAGGAACACGAAGCATACCGGGGTGCTGAGTTTACCGTGATCCTATCTCACTCATCACATCTCGTCTGTGCCAAACCGAAGACAACAACATCATCTCCTATTGCACCGTTTCATTTGAATCGTACATGTCTATACTCAAAGTGTATCTTCCTTCCTTCCTTCCTTAAGAAACGTGGCTTTAAACTGTATAGGAAAGATAGAATAGTATGAAAATACTATAAAACTGACGACATCCACTGGGGGAGAGGAAATTAGCGTGAGTGGAAGGGGCATAGCTCCAATAATAAAAATATATGTATTTTAGAGTGCATTTTTCATAAACTAAACTCCCAGGTAACCTGAATTCATAATTTGCGGCTCAAGAAAACGTATGATGAGCAAATGGTAAATTAAAACCAATCTCCCTCCAACTCACCCTTAAACTTAACACTATTAACACTTCATATCTACCTCCACTTGGACGCATCCAACATAATGAACATACAGACTTCAAGACCACAATTCCTGATACTTTTGATGTAAAGACTGCAAATAATGTGGATGTTCTGATTCTGTCCCTTCAATTGTGTTATTTGTAGGGATGGGTACCGAGAACCGGTACCACTATGGAACCGGTTCCCGTACAACCGGTACTAACCGTACCGAATCAAAACGCATATTTCGGTGCCTCATTTCGGTGCCAGTAGTTAAAATGCCATTTGAAATATCCACCGCATTTCAGACCGGGTATCCTTCTAGTGATTGCATAGATCGTCATACTGCGCGAAGATTTGATGCATTCATCTGATTGATAAAAACCCGACAATGCGCGCCTCCCCCCCCCCCTCCCCCCAGTCGCTGGACCTTATTAACTGTTATAAGACGCAGAAGCGCCTGGTCCTGTTCAACTTTACTTGAATGAGCGTAGAAAGACTGGACGTTTTGATCAAGATCACCAGCAATGAGTTGATAAGTGTGACTACAGTCCGTCTTGTGTGTGTGTGTGTGTGTAAGAAATCGCCGGCAACACACACACCAAGAAGACGGACTGTAGTCACGCTGATCAGCTCATTGCTGGTGATCTTGATCAAAACGTCCAGTCTTTCTACGCTCATTCAACGAAAGTTGAACAGGACCAGGCGCTTCTGCGTCTTAATAAGGTCTAGCGACCACCGCCAGGAATGTCGCATTTTCTTCACATTCTCCCGTCTATGATGATCTTTTGATGGTTTGTTTTTTTCCCACTGTAGAAACAACCACCGGCTCCTCTGTTCCATCAAAGTTATTCATTATTTCATTCAATGAATAATTTCGCTTAAAATCTCTTACGATATGTGTGTGTGTGTGTGTGTTGTCTCTGACAGGACTTTGACAGCTGTCACTAGGCTAGTTAAGTCACGGGAATGGCGCGCTGTGATTGGCCGAGCGGATATATCTGAGTCTGCTGAAAATCTGTCTGGCGTTTATCACAGTTTGGAAAGAAAGGGAATAATATAATAATATAATAATATAATAATATCATAATATAATGCAGAGAAACTAGCCGGTTGTCGCGTTTTGCAGAAACGATTCTTTTTTTTTTGTTAATGGCGCTTATCGCGTTTTGGAATCAAACTCTTTAATAATTAATTCAATTTTGAATGTCCGTTCGTCCACCACTAACATTTTCGTCTCGTCTCGTCAACGAAAGTAAAAATAGATTTAGTCACAGTTTTTATTTTCAAAGATCCGTTTTCGTCACGTCAACGTCACGTCTTAGTCATGGGAAAAAGGTCGTTAACGCATATTTTTCGTCAAACATTTCGTTAACGAAATTAACACTGGTTGTTGTTTGCTCTTTTTAAAGAAGGTATCGGTTCTGGCACCGTTTTGGCACCGGTATCGTTTTAAAAGTATCGGTTTGGCACCGGTATCGGATAAATCTAAACGATACCCAACCCTAGTTATTTGTATTGTTCTGTTGCACATTCCGCTGTGCATCGCCACTTTTTCATTTCACTGCTAGTAAACTTCTTGAATCTAGAACACAGAAAGGAACGCAAATGACAACAACCACCCGCTCACCTGTGCTGTATCCGGGCCTCCGCCTGCACCAGCGGCAGGATGGCCTCCAGCACCTTGCTGGCCGAGCCGGGCAGCATCTCCCAGCACCTTCTTCTCACCACCATCTTGTCCACGATTGGTCTTGAAGTAGCGCAGGGCGCTCACCACCTCCTTCTCCTGCTCCTCCAGGCGGCTCACCTTCTGCCGGGGACAAAACGAAAGAGAAAAGCCGGCCGACGGGGTCACAGAGGGGCCTCTCTGGGAAGGAGGGGGAGGACGACTAGGAGGACGGGTGGTACCAGACCGAATCAACGCCCCCCTCCCTTATATTATCAGATGTGCAGCGTAACATTGTCATTTTGTACCTAGCACTCCTTATGATGAAACAAGTCATCCAAGCAGTACAAATACCACACAGTAGCAATGACGAATACTAAACAGTGAAGTGAAAGTCGCAAAAAGGTCAAACAAGCTGTCAAACGGAATATAAAACATGGAGGTGCACGAAGATAAATGGTGGCTACATTCCCGTAAAGAAAAGAGAGCATTTTTAATAACCGCTCTGATAGTGTTCTGTTACAGTACGGCAAGTTATACAAATGATAAAACGTGACACAGTGCAGATACAACTACTTCTACCCAGAAATAGACTGGCAAACACACAATAAAGACAATGTAGATAGCGGGCTCTGTTGTATCAGCATGGCCATACACAGGCTAATCCGGGCCTGCAGACGTGTGTGTGTGTGTGTGTGTGTGTGTGTGTGTGTGTGTGTGTGTGTGTGTGTGTGTGTGTGTGTGTGTGTGTGTGTGTGTGTGTGTGTGTGTGTGTGTGTGTGTGTGTGTGTGTGTGTGTTCTCTCGCCTTCGTGTTCTGCGTCGGCGTGCCCCCAAAACGATCACTTGTGTGTCGCACTTTGATAACAGGAAGGGAAAATGTACTCTCAAAATAACTATGCAGAATTTAGCGATATTATATCAGCATATTTGATATTATCATGAATTCAAAAGACGATTCTGAACAGTCTAACCGCGTAATCACATTGAAGTTTCATTTATTAGTTATTTAAAGTATGGTATCGAATTAAAACTAGTTTCCTTTCTCTCTGGTGTTCTCAAACCTCATATTTGATCATTTTAAGGGCATATTTTCTTCATCGTAATTCATTTAGACTATAAAACTGCATATCACGATAGGTCGATGTCTTCATTCCATGGCGATACAAACACCATTCAAAGACGATGCACGATAATATCGAGTTATAGAGCAAGGTGCTGATATAAGCAGCTTGATGACAGTGACAATTATGAACGCACCGCACACGTCGACAATACCGCTCTGATTGATCCAAAGGAGACCTTAAGAGCCTCTATTGCGGTGGAAGAACGCTTTGCTTTAACAGCCGCTTGACATCAGAGCACCGACATCCACTATCCCGTGATAGTTGGATACTTGGGCGGACAGCAAATCGCCCAAGTCGTGCGACACGGAGGCGGAGCCACATGTTTGTTTACTACACCAGGGGAGTGGTCTATTAGAGGCTCTGTTTAGCTAGCGGTGTGTTTCTCCACGGGGTTGTCAGGGGGAGGAGATGGTCACATTGAACTGAAGCAAGGGGCTTTAAAACAAACACAAAAAAAACTAAACGGTAGCAGCGGTTCATTCACAAAACCGCCAGGTTCCATTGATGTCATGTGTCCGGCCACCTGCCCCCTCACCACGGCCAGCGATCGCAAGGCCTTGTGTGACAGTGTGGGAACGCACAGGGACACACACACACACACAGACACACACACACACACACACACACAGGGACACACACACAAAACGGGAGCGTAAAACGGGCACAGACACAAAGCACAGGAAACTCACCGTCCGTTAGCAAATAGGTAAACAAACGCTGAGAATAGGCAGGGAAACTGGGTTGGTTTTTGTTCCCACACACCTTGAAGTACACAAACACCACGCAAAACGCACACACACACATACACACACACCACGTTCTCGTACCTTGTTGACGGGCTTCTCAGCGCTCTTGAGGGCGGGCTCGGGCTGCAGCTGCTTTAACTTCTTGGAGGGGGTGCGCTTGATTTTGGGAGAGTGGAACTTGTCCATAAGCTTACTGGTGAACGAGGAGAGGTTGCGACCGCTGAGAGTCTAGAGAGAGAGAGGGGGGGGGCGGGGGGGGGGGCAGAAGAGGAACAAGGGGATGACCATCGACTCCACGATTGTTACGTAACACCAATGTCCCATGTAGAGGCAGGAGACAAGCGGCAAAGAATACCTCAGGATTCATGCGATTCATCTGCATATTGCACTCGCCATAGTGCAATTTCGATCATATTTGGATTAATTGTTCAGCCCTAAAATACATTATGTTCATAATGCATTGTGTAGGCTACATGATATAGGCCACATACGCCAACAATCCATTCCAATCAATCATATTTGTGACATCATTTTGGCATTGACAACATCAACCATCCTCAGCACACAAAAAACATTTGCTATGAAAGTACACCACATGCAAAAGGTTTCATTGAAGGCCTAAATACTTCCAAAGCTGCAAAAAAATAAACTCTATAAACCCTTACAGCCATATAGTAATTGCAAACAGCTATAAAACACAAAGTATTCTAGATCATGCCGTCTGCCCACAGTAAAGACGCACTCGTTGTAAGTCGCTTTGGATAAAAGTGTCTGCCAAAATGCCCTAAATGTAAACGTAAATGTAAGAGGCCAGTTTCAGAAGACAGATAAAGACCGCCACCTCCTTCCTCCTCCTAATGCCAGCGGAATTTACTGCCGGGGTTTCGTCGTAGTCTGCTAAGGACAGCTACCATTATCTTGCCGCCCAGGTTTCACACACTGGCTGCAGAGAGGAATTTCACCGCGTCGCCACAGGCAATACGCAAGCAAGCCAAGAAGAGCACACGAAGATGCAAGTTCAACCAGTTCACTGTCTGAAGTGACACCTCCTCTCTCTCTCTCTCTCTCTGAGCTCCTGGAAGCTCTCTTAGGCCTGATAAAGACTGGGGGGGGGGATCTGTCATGGAACGGCCCAGTGTTAGTGGAAGGAACAGTAGGAGGACCCCGGTCACAAGGTCGCATCAGAGGACGCTCCTGGTTCATTCCCCTAGCGTCCGTCCGCTGTGGCTTGACTGTGGACACATCCATGACGCTTAAAGCGGGACCCGTTATACCACCGGTGTGTGAGCGCGATTTAGCCGTTACAAGCCACAATTTCTTTAATCGTCATGTGACTAAAAATTGCCATTCCCACATGATCACAAGTGGGGGTGTCCACCTAGATGTAATGATGCAGGGACTAGATGAGTTTACCAGTTGGTACAGTCCACTGGGTAGGCTGGGTAGACTGATCTAGTACGTTTGGGACCACTTGTGATGTCACTGTGTGACATCACAAATGACAAGAGACTGTCAATCAACTGCAAGTCGATAAAAACAATATCCTCTATCCATAACTCTCGAGGGGCCTACTTGGCATGCGGTGGCTAAAAGCGGTCCATGTGTCCCGGGTCCATGTGTCTTGCATTTGTACTACGCCTCCATTGTTCTTTGCTTTTGCATGCCTAAGCCTCCCATCAGCCCTCAAAATCCTTCCCCGAGATCCCCAAGACTCTCTGAGGCTTGGGGAGAGAAGCTAAAAGCTGTGCGTTTTCAGCAGGACGCGGGTTCAAGACTCCCCACCCCCCCCGCCACGAGGAGCCCAACCCCACAACCATGAACCTTTCATGAACTGCTGCCGATTTGCATAGTCAAAGAGAGAGGGAGACATTCATTTACACATTTGCATGAGAAAGTTACGGGCCCTTCGGTTGAAGTCAGAACACACACACACACACACACCCCAACCCCAACACACACACCCCCAACACACACACAAACTAGGGGCCTAATTATTTAACTTGTGTGTGGTGATGCAGCTATCCAGCAAGAAAATGGCTCCCCACCCCCATCAATTATACACAACTTGTAAATTCATCGAGCAATTGAACTGAATTAGCAGTCATTCGGGAAAATGCATTTGAACCCATTGCCCTTTCTCCACCCCCTCCCCCACCCCCCCTAAGAAAGCAGCGGAAAAAAAAAAGATTTGGCTCACACGAGATTAAATGCCATAAACACGGACCACGTATAGTTAGAATGTCTCAGCGCCGGCTCACAAATTATATACACCCGGGCTATTTTTATCAGCTTGTTATGGGGTTAGGTGGCGGGGTGGCTCGTATAAAATATGAACTGTATACTGGATAGTGCGCGCAGTGTTAAACAGAAGGCGGCGCAGGCCTAGATGAGGCATTACCACCGGGAAAAGCCTCTGCATCAGCAGGCGACCTGCGAGAGCTGCGTTTGTTGCGGCCACATACCAAAATAGGCACTTGTTCATTGTCTGAATGTATTTTCCCCAAAAAAATATAAATATAAATACAGCTTCGAGACATTGAAGGCAATCTCCAAGTTCTGTTCCACACACGATAATACACCAGTTTAAATGTTATGTTGCGTAATCCCTAGTGTGTCTCCAATTGCAAGGAGAGTGGGCCAATCTTTAAAACACACTTAATTTTTCACTTTCCCCCCCCCCCACATTATAATTCAGCTAGAACAGCCGGTAAACGGTCCCATATCTTAACCACCCTCTACTAGGAACCCCTTTAGCATGTGTTGGTTCCATAATAGCGGCTTCTTGACCGGATCGGAAACCTGCCCGAGAAGACGGCGGAGAGATGCTGCTCTTTTCAGGTACATAAAGATCGATAAGACTTAATCGTCAGTCCGTCATCATCCGTCTCCCCCCCCCCGCCGGGGAACTTGTTGTGGGAGGTTTAAAACACAACAGCACCACTTCATTACGTACGGCTAGCCTACTGCATGCCTTCAGCCTTGTGTCTCGTCTTGTGTTGTGTTCTCAGGTGTCAGGCTATGGCATGAGGCCCACAGGAAGATATAAGGAGGCAATGCATCATTTTCGACAAAGGATGGAAGGGGCTGATGTTGGGGTGCGGTTGTTGTTGTTGTTGTTGTTGTTGTTGTTGTTGACTCTTGTCAGGCTGCAATTCATCGCTCGCTGAGGGTTATGGGCTGGTGTGATTTGTGCTAACTGCAGTTTGTTTTACAATATGCCATCAGCGGAGGGGCGGGTCGGTCTATACGCAGTATACGCATCAACAAAACCGTTGATGTGCCGTTTACACCACCATGGGGGGGTGTTTCGGACTCCTGAATAATGCATTAATGTATATCGCAAATAGCGCAGTCATCGCTTTGTGCGCGTCGGCCATCACCACCAACCGATAAATATTATAGTATGTATACGATACGTTGGTCGGGCATTAGTAAGCCACCTTAAAAAAAATGGCACGTTATCATCATGGCATACTATTAAAATAGCAAGGTTGGTTTTTTTGTATGAACAACAATGTCCTTTTCTGTCCTTTTTTTCAGGTTTTGAGTTTTAGGCCAGCAACCAGCATGATGCCACCTAAACCAGAGTCCTTGCTAATTAACTCATTAACGCGGGCCTGCAGCATCACAACAAATCAAACGGGACACATAGATCCCAGTGGATGGAAGGGATTTCAAGTGAAGGCCAGGCAGTGTTTGTGTGTGTATTATGTGTATGTATGTGTGTGTGTGTGTGTGTGTGTGTGCAGGTGGACTCCAAAGCCACCATGCCGGTGTCCAGCGGCTAGTGGTCATCACCAGGGAGGATTTAAAAAGATTTTAAAATGGCTGAGGTGCAACGTATTAACCAGCAAAATATTAGCCATCCATCATCTTTTAGAAGGAGAACAAAAACACATCGCTTTGGAACGCCGCCTCAGGTGTGTATTACGGACAAGGTTGCCCGCAAAAAGGTCGTGAATCACCGAATAAACAGTTGTTTGTGTTGTGTTGTGTGTGCTTCCTGGTGGCCGCTGGCCTCCTGTCCTCCGACGAAAGCTGAGACTGAAGAGAGAATGAATGACAGGATTCAACTTTTCCCGGGCGGAGCGCTGCTGAGTGATACGGGAAAGGAAGAACAGATCGACGCGGACACACTATATGTCAAAGTTCACTTATCTGGCTGACTCCAACAGTAGCTAGCTTAGTCACTGGGAGGTGACTGAGCCAGCTACACACAAAAGGCTCCCAAATAAGGGTCTTAAAGTCTTATATAAAAAAGGCTTTGGAGTAGGACTTTGGTGGCTGTCCTGCTACTGCTAGCCTAAATTGGGCTTTCCACTTCATAACAAATAGCCTACTTACATTTACATTTAGCAGACGCTTTTATCCAAAGTGACTTACAAAGAGTACATTTGTTGAAGGAGAGGCAGCAATATATCACTGTGGTACCTGAAGATAAGAATAGAGCTGTTTTCCAGCATTCATATTTATGAGACGAATAGAACGAGTTTCATAATTGCTAAGTTGTCTGCATAAGTAGCTGGGCAGGCGTGTGATTCTAAGCATGATACAACATCTGAGAACGAACAACAATGTTAAGTGCCATTAATAAGTGTTAAGACATATAAACACGCAGGTTGGGGGGGGGGGTTATGTAGAGTCCAGGTGAACTCTGAACTTGTAAGTGTACTTCTTCTATTACTCGTTAAATGAAGATGAAGATGGAAATCCAAATGAAGAACATGATCGGCATGGCATACTCTTTGCATAATACGTCTATTCATGTTTATGAAAGAAATGACCAACGCTTTATTAGACAATAGAGCTTAAAGCCATTGTGGCCGCTCAGTCATAATAAACGTAAACTCGTTTTGCCTGCTACCTTAGAACTGCCAGTGAATGAGTGTTAATTAATGGGAACACGTTTAGGCGAGCATCTGGGCTTATTCTATGCAGTTTGCACTGTAACGTTATGTACCAAAATAGCATCTCTCCCCAACCGGAGCACTGCATAGCTCGCAGCTACGTTCCAACATGTAGGCTAACGACGGGGGCATCGATTTACGTCCAACTATGCCACTACATACGTTATATAAAAGACAACCACCCACCACCAGTCCCAGTAAACACCCAGCCCTCCCTCCTCTGGTGCCCGACAGATGCTCGCACCACACAGCATCTGCGCCCGTAATACTACAGCCACAGATTCTGGTGACACACACACACACACACACACACACACCGTGGGAACACTGGCGTAGGGGGAAGTGTGGAGCGTATTAGCCTGCGTGCCACACTTCCCCTACAATAAACCTGGACACACCGTTTACAATAGTTGAGAGTATGGTTTACGTTTGATTCCCCAGCTGATGTCAATGCCGTTGGCCATCCGCACGCGTACACCATGCCTAATATGGTGTCTAGAGAAGTATACACCCTACATAGCATTATTACAACATCGCATTCACACTAAAAGTTTTCTAGAACGAACCATGATACATTTACGAGATTTATTTTAGATAGTTATTTTTGACTACCAGGTGGTAAATATTCATTAAATCATAATTTTCTTATTAAAATAACTATGTTGATACTTTTTCTTTACTACATTTATGTGCAGTGAGAATTATTCCTCGAATCACTATAAACAAAGTCACATAAACAGGCTTAAAACAGTCAATTTAGTCCTCCTGCGCAAAAGATGTTTCATGGAGGCCTAGGCTAAATCTAGCCAGGCCTTGTTCCCCTTACATAACTCACATGCACCATATTATCTTTTGTGAGTGATTGATAGCATTTTGGCCACGTTGCCCAGCAGCCCCGATGGCATATGGTCAATGACTAGCAGAGCCATCCTGCCTCTCAGCCACGGGTCAGCGGTTACGAGGAGGAGGAGGAGGAGGAGTCAATTCTGATGATGGACGCACGTTCACACGGGGGGGGCGGGGCTGGGGACAGACCGAGCGAGGCTGGGCGACACACGCAAGCCATGGCTCAGAAAGCCTAATAGGAAACAACACAAGATCCATAACCACTGTAATGATGACGTGCCCAGCCATGCGCGTCGATGCTCGGGTGTGTGTTATTGATAGGAGCCCCGTGGTATGTATTGATGTTCCGTGTGTGTGTGCGTGTGTGTGTGCGTGTGTGTGTGCGCGCGTGTGTGTGTGTTGAATAACAGTAGCAGTCGCCAAGGCTGAGCCATAGATGAGTCGTTATGCTGAAATACTGCCGGTGACGGAGGATGTTTCTCAGTCATGGCAATAGGGTGGTTTATTATTATTTTTTGAAAGACAATAAACTGTTTTTCACAGTTATTTGTCTCACAGTACTCAGTTTCAGCTTTGAATAGTTTCAGTCGTACTCTTGCGATAATAAACAACAACATTATGACCTATACTTTTAACGTATGTGTTGATGACTATTAATAAACTATGCGTTGGAGAAAAACATCCCAAAGGACAAGTTTGTTGAACTCCCAACACAGAGAACCCATCAACCATTAGGCTAGGCCGAGTACAAGTCAATATACAGCCGACATGTCTGTAGGGCAACACGCATAGCCTACATACAGTACACAGGCGTAAGCTTAGCCACATGTTCACAAGTTAAGTTGAACAACCAGAACCATGATTGTACTTCAACTCTTGCCGGCCAGTCTGATGTTTTAATCAGAGATCACCTCAATCCAATCTAGTGTACAACTAACTACACTCAGATAATTAGGAATGCGCCCATAATGATGTTTTTTCTCCAACCGTTGCGATAACAGATAAATTACTGTTGCTTTTCATGGCCAATAACCAAGAGGAGAACCATTATATTAATAACCTGTAGTTTGCGACCAACCAGTTTGTAACAGTTTAGACTAGGGGTGTCAAACTCATTTCAGTTTGAGGGCCATAACAGACTAAATGCTACCCAACGACGGCCAGACTAACAAAACACTTTTGATATGATTGATTGATTGATTGATTGAATGTGTGATAACGGATAAGTGAAGTCAATAAGAAAGAAGAAATCAATCCATTTCATCAAATTGCCTCCCGGACCAGATTGAATCAGCTCGCGGGCCACATGTTTGACACCCCCTGCTCCTGGTTTAGTTTACCTAAACTGAAAACTGAAAAGCTCAAATCAAAGCGTGGGCGGCTCAAATCCACGTCCTCGGAACCCCGGGACGGTTGGTGTTGGAGGAAGAGGGCGGGGCCAAAAAGGCTTGTGCATTGTGTGCCGTGGTGGCCACATAAACATTTACAAGTGCCGTGCCTCAATGCCTCCTCTGTTGAGCCATGAAGTCCAAAAGAGGTCCTCCCTGCAGACTTGAGCACTCACACGTCAACACCAACCCCTGTACTCCATGTGCCCGGCGGGATGACGGTTTGTCACTAATATAGTAGACCGACTAGAGTGGTCCCGGGCTGGTGGCAACGTTGTGTCTGCCAAGTGAAGACCCAGTGGGATGACTGGAGGCCCGGGTGATATGGTACAACAAATATATATTTATTACGACACAGTACGGTGATTCTAGTAATTCGATAAATTAATCATCGATATAAAACAACCCCATGATAAAACGGATTCTTGTATAGGCTACTCCTGTGTGAATTACATGCTTGACAAATGAAAAGCGAAAAGAGTATTTTGTCATTGTATTAAGAACTTTTTAATTCAGAAAAAAAACAGCTAGAAGGGTCTGATAAGAAAATGACATCACTTTACTGTAATCAAGCCTTTAAAACCAGGAAAAGACAACACAGGCCCCTATATGCCATAGCACGATTGTCTGGGATGATATCTAGACTCAACTTATCACAATATCAATATAATATCCATATACCGCCATTTGCCCAGTCCTAAATGCATGATCATACCAGAGGGTCCAGGGTCCGAGGGTGTACAGACAGTACCTCTTGAGTCTGCAGACTGCGATAATGATGACGTTATAAAAGAATGTCTGAGCCCCAATGTAGGCCAACGGTAATGGCTTGCATTGATATACGGCTGTTGACAAAACAAAGACTGAGATATTCTCTCTGTATGTGTGTGTGTGTGTGTGTGTGTGTGTGTGTGTGTGTGATGCACCACACACACACAGTATGTTGTGTGTTAAGCTATGCACCCCATGGACGCTAATTAAATGTATTTTTGTTTACGCGGGTGTTCAGTACCGCTGGTCTCACACTCACACTTTACTGTACATAATACTTAGCCTAACTAATCATCAAATCACAAACAAACACTTTTGCTCTGTGAATTATCCCCACCATCCACTAACTACTACAGTGGCCTGGGGAGCCGTGGGTTCTGCAAAGTAGCAGTCGGCAGAAGAGGCAAAGAAGAAGACGAGAAGAGAGGGAGGAGAAGAGAGGGAGGAGAAGAGAGGAAAACATTTTGTCCCGTCTCAGGAGCAGTTCCTTCTAGGTAATTGGTGTGACGCAAGAAGACAGGAGCTGCGAGTGGGCATAAATGGAAATGACAGGATAACAAAGAGGATATTCTGAAAAATTCACATTGCCAATTGGTGCTTTACTGTACACGGACAAAAAACGTTGTGTATGCACTAGTACGCACTCACGGTGATTAATGATGACATTAGACCAAAGCCACAACAGAACACGCCTTCCTGGCCGAGGCTATATTTTGAACCCAAACCCCATCTAGCCAGCGGCTGCACAAAATGCAAAAGATTGACAGCTATTTCGCCACTCCCATTGAGTTCGGGCCGCGGTGGTGACGTCGAACGGAGATCTTAAAGGGCAACTTTGTTTCACCATTCAATGCCTACCAGCATACCAATCACGCAGCGACTCAGTGAACCTAAAAGCCAAAACAAAACAAAAAAACTCCTAAAAGTCTCTCCATGCTCGACTGTTTCACGAGAGAGACTCGTGCGCAGGACCTTTTGCAGTGCGGCAAGCATTTAAACGGGGTTGCGAACCCTTTTAACCTCGATTGCGCAGTCAACGCGAGTTTTGGTCAAATTCATGCAAATGTTTGACCTTAATCGGCCCGGGCAACAATCCGCGTCATTCAGAAGGGGCAGCAGCAGCAGCAGCAGCCGCATCGGCAGCAGCAGTTGGAGGAGGAAGAGGAGGAGGAGGAGGAAGCGGTGAATATAATATGGGTCAACGTAAGTGCGGGCACGGGAGTTGGTAATGGGTTAAAAGGTAATGGGAGCACTTGGCACAGCAGTAAAGTGGAGTAGTAACGTGAGGGTGAGGAGGAGGGGGAGGGGGCATGGAGCGAGGCCCGAGGACTCGGCTCAACACACATGAATGTATTTGGGACGGCAGCACAACACATGCATGCGAGCTACACACAAAGCCGTGGCGCTTGCCATTGATCCCGGACAAGATGAGAGGAGGTGAAAGTCTGCCACGGGGCCCACAGTGTAAACAGCCACAGTAACAAAGGAAGAAAGCCCTTGGCCTGGTCACTCGAGTCTTGATCAGACCACGAGAGATTTCCGAAGCCTTGAACCATGAGGAAAAAAAACCGCAATAAAACAAAACGTTGTACAGTTCAGGGGCTTTTTGATAAGGGTAAACTGTGTAAATGTACATTTATAACACCATTATATAGTACATTAAGTACTGTGGCACTGCAGCGATGCACTAGCCTACACAGAAAATATGTTTGTTTGGTAATCGCAATGTGATTTTTTTTATTTTTCACATCCTCCGGCCCTAGTCCAGCCCCTACACACACACACACACACACACACACACACGCTAAATAAAAAAAAGAAAAAGCGCCAAATTGCCATTCGTGTTTATTTTTAGCGTGACCTTTACCACTCCAGTTCATTCACACGGAAATGTTTCGACACAGGAAAGACTACAACCGAGACCGGAGGCCTCAACATGCTTCTGCGGTGGTTTGTTTCGACAATGTCACCGCAAACACTTTTCAATTCAATAACTGTAAACCGATTGGCGGACGACTTCCGCATTAAATGCACGGAGCATGAGAACTTTCAAGAGCAAACTAAAAGAGATGACGCTGAATTCACAGTTCTGAGTGCCCCGGTTTGTTGATAATATGTTGATAATATATCAAATATATTGCAAAATCATCATTGATCCTTCATTGTGCTCTTTTAAAACCTCCTCTTCAGTTGAGCATTTCCTTCAATTAACACACCGGTATGTTTGTTTGTGTATTTATGTGCATCTATGGATTCATGTTTCTGTCTTTAAGCACTTTTCTTTGTGATTTATTTAGTTTTCTTTTATGTGAAGCACTTTGAACCATTCTTTGAATGACATGGTGCTATACAAATAACATTTGAATTGAATTGAATTGAATTGAATTGAATTGAATTGAATTGAAAAGGCACTGCTGAAAAGAGATTGGTGTATCCCACTGAAAAGACAGTGTTTTGATTTTGCCCGGTGCATAAATGTTATTCTCGTGTCTGGCCAGTGTCAATAGCGAGGTCGATAGCCAAGTATTGCGTCGTGCCCCACTCGACCAATCAGCGATGACTGGTGCGTTCCTCTGCAGAGAAGCATGAACCTTGCTGAGCTCTGGAGGGCAGCACATGTCTCCAGATGCATGCAGGTCCCCGGGTAGAGGCACGGACCTTCACGCACGCGCTGGATTATGTGACTTGGCCTTGAGGCTCAGGGCAGTAAAGGGTTAATATGTGAAAGGAAACATTTAGCAAATGTTTTGTCGCAGTATTAAGTTCACAATTTACACACACACACACACACACACACACACACACACACACACACACACACACACACCACAACACACAACACAACACACACACACACACACACACACACACACACACACACACACAAACACACACACACACACAACACCACACAACACCACAACCAACACACACTCACACACACACACACACACACAGTCAAGACTCATTATCACACACACACACACGCAGGTGCCACACACACACACACACACACACACACACACACACACACACACACACACACACACACACACACACACACACACACACACAACACACACACACACACACACACAACACACACACACACACACACACACACACACACACTCACGTCAGTTACACCCGCCATGACCTTCTGTCTGACTGCAATTAATTGCCTTTTAGCATTTACTATGAAAGCACGTCTTTCGGGCTCTGAACCGGTCCAGCACACTATACCAGGCAGCAGTGCACCACCACCACGACAGGTACAAACCAGTAAGAGCAACAATAACAACAACAAAACAACACAAGAAGTGCTATGAATGTCCACGCTTCGCTTGCTGTCAGTATCGCCAACATCGTGCAGCAGCAGCACGCTAAAATACTAAATGAAGTGAATATACTGTTCCGAGGGGATGAATGCGGCTCTCAGTCAACAGCTGGCGTTTCCTAGAGGGTGAGACGGGCGCCATCATAAAGCTCTCCAGATAGCGCACTGATACACTGGCTCCTCATGCCCCCCCGCCGTCAGACAAACAAGACTTTAGGGGACCAATGGCCAACCAGCAGCACCAGCAGCAGCAGCACTGAGAGCCTTCGCCAGTGAAAGGCGTACAGAGCAGAGCTGCAGACTGCATGCAGGGGGTGGGAGATAAGCGTTAGCAGTAGTGTTCTGCTGGTGGTGGTGGTGGTGGTGTAAAATGGCATTAAGGAGACTAAAGAGAAGTGGTACCACTCTCTCCACAACACTGCAGTGGAGTGGCCGGGCGCACAATGACCGCACTTGTCTGAACAGCGGGTGCTACTTGTCCTCGTCGCTCTCGACCGCCTGGGTGGGGGGGCGGCGGGCCAGGGAGGACAGGGTTCACGGACGGACGCGTCTCCGTGACGGACCGGAGTGATGCAGTACGTCTCCTCTCCTCCGCGATCCCATTCAGCGCTCGGATGATGGGATGGTACTCTATTATGGCTGGAGTCTATTGTGTGATTTCTGAACCTCCTCGCTGTGCTGTTGTAAGTAATTAGTTTATAAGTTTAATTCACACAGCGGTACACAAAAATAGACTTTAGCGTGTTACACTGTATTTATTGAACCTAATGTATTTATTTTTTTACCAGAAAACATGTTTGTAGGGTATGTGTGTGCGTGTCAGGGGCTGGGTGAGGCTGCACACCTGCACACACATCAAGGCCCACAGGTTCACCACACCACACACCACACACACCACACACACACACACTCAGGAGAGTGCTAGCACGTTAGCTTGTTACCACCTGCTCTGTCTTCACCTGCGGACTTCTACAACCAACCAGATTGTTCAACACTCAACTGCCTAGGTGTCCTTTGATTGACTGAAGACAGCATTAGACACATTAGGCTCCAGTGTCGCAAAAGCTGACTCAACTGGCTTTTCAAACCCACAGCTCGCCTGTTTCATACCATCGCCTCTGTCCGGTATTCAAAATGCATTCCTCCCGTGCGCTTTATATGCGAAACATTTGTAAATAATGACGTAACTACAAAAACTCCCTTTTTTCCCCCTCCGGTGCATAAAGTCGACACGCCGCGGTAACATTCACCGCGGCGTTCCTGCCCCGACACACACCCCACCCTTCCAGCTATGGATAACACCACCGCTTGTACGGGAATGAGGCGGGGGGGGGAGTGGATAGAATGTAAGATCGGAAACGCTACGGGGCGGAATCTAACTAGACAACACAGGTATGGTAGCTCGTGCCAAGTAGGCTATTGTTGTTGTTGAAGAAGAATAAATAATGCCATAAACAAGGCTTATTCACTGTACATTTGTTATTTTATTTGTATTATTCTATTGTTTATTTCTCTATTGTTTGTTGTTCTATTGCTATGCAACCTCTGGCACAAGAATTTCCTTCGGGATTAATAAAGTTTGATCTTATCCATCTTAAAATATTTAAAGGCCGTTTAATTGGACATTATATAGGAACCATAAATAAAAGAGCGATAGTCTATAGGCGCCAACAGCAAATCGACGCACGCACACACACGTGCACACAAACACACACACACACACACACACACACCACACACACCACACACACACACACACACACTTAGGCAAATGAGCCGTTTAGTGGGTCTTAAGTTATGCGTCGAGGAGACCTACTCCCAGAGTTCACCCGGTTTGGTGTTCATGCATTGTTAATGGCGGCGGGCGATTACATTGACCTTTAATCGATCGCCCCGCATCTCCAGTGGATTAAGAGAAGATTAAGATAAGTTAAGATAGAACTTTATTCATCCCGAAGGAAATATTCTTTTTTGCCAGAGGTTGCTAAAAAAATACCAACAACGTAAGCATAAAAACAATAGAATAAATACATGCACAGTGAATAAGCCTAAAAGAAAAACAATATCGGTAAAGATATTTAGCAAACAAAACAAGTTGGCAATGGGTATTGAGAAATCATAATTAACAGAAGAATATGGGAAATAATATGATTCATATGCAATGGATATGTCGTCACTGAGGGTAGTGTCAGTGTATTGACGAGCTAGTCAATACGGCCCGAGGAAGAGGTTGTAAGCTAACCAACAACACGACAGGGATCACGCTGGAGGCTACGGGGATAGCGGTGTTTCTCCGGGCTAAGCGCTAAACAACTGATCTGGCAGGCTGCGACTCCTGGGGCCAACTCTACTAACTACTACGACGGCGACGGCGACGACAAACTACTACCACTACCACATCCATCAATCACTTCTAAATACGGGAGCGATTCAGCAGGGGCCAAACAAAACCCAGAGCGCTGACCTCCATTGTACCGTCGTGGCACTGATTGACGTGGTGGAGACAAAAAGAAATGGAGAAACGGAGAGAGAGGGAGGGGGAGAGAGAGATGGTTTGAACACGTCCAAAACTCTAATTACAAACATTGCTTCCTTCCAGAGAAAGAGGAAGAGAGGGGAGAGAGAGAAAGAACACCAGAAGAGAGAGAGAGAGAAAGAGAAGAGAGAGAGAAGAGAGAGAGAGCGAGCAAGAGAGAGGTAGGGAGAGGGAGAAAGAAAGAAAGCCAGCAGAGAGAGAGAGAGAAAGAGAGAGACAGACAGAACGAGAGGGAGACTGTTCAACCAAAGTCAGTGTATTCTGTTACGGGTGGTTAGGACGACCTGTGAACAATGAATGACTGATCGGTGCAGGTCATCAATGTTGAGCAATCTATCTGCGACGGTCGGGGGACGGGGGGCCGGGGGGACGGGGGGACGGAGGGGGGGGGGAAATGCCTTGACTACCAGTGTGGTGCGCTTCCAGGAACACGAAGCATACCGGGGTGCTGAGTTTACCGTGATCCTATCTCACTCATCACATCTCGTCTGTGCCAAACCGAAGACAACAACATCATCTCCTATTGCACCGTTTCATTTGAATCGTACATGTCTATACTCAAAGTGTATCTTCCTTCCTTCCTTCCTTAAGAAACGTGGCTTTAAACTGTATAATAGAATAGTATGAAAATTACTATAAAAAATGACTGGGGGAGAGGAAATTAGCGTGAGTGGAAGGGGCATAGCTCCAATAATAAAAATATATGTATTTTAGAGTGCACTTTTCATAAACTAAACTCCCAGGTAACCTGAATTCATAATTTGCGGCTCAAGAAAACGTATGATGAGCAAATGGTAAATTAAAACCAATCTCCCTCCAACTCACCCTTAAACTTAACACTATTAACACTTCATATCTACCTCCACTTGGACGCATCCAACATAATGAACATACAGACTTCAAGACCACAATTCCTGATACTTTTGATGTAAAGACTGCAAATAATGTGGATGTTCTGATTCTGTCCCTTCAATTGTGTTATTTGTATTGTTCTGTTTCACATTCCGCTGTGCATCGCCACTTTTTCATTTCACTGCTAGTAAACTTCTTGAATCTTGAATCTTGAATCCAGAACACAGAAAGGAACGCAAATGACAACAACCACCCGCTCACCTGTGCTGTATCCGGGCCTCCGCCTGCACCAGCGGCAGGATGGCCTCCAGCACCTTGCTGGCCGAGCCGGGCAGCATCTCCAGCACCTTCTTCTCCACCACCATCTTGTCCACGATGGTCTTGAAGTAGCGCAGGGCGCTCACCACCTCCTTCTCCTGCTCCTCCAGGCGGCTCACCTTCTGCCGGGGACAAAACGAAAGAGAAAAGCCGGCCGACGGGGTCACAGAGGGGCCTCTCTGGGAAGGAGGGGGAGGACGACTAGGAGGACGGGTGGTACCAAACCGAATCAACGCCCCCCTCCCTTATATTATCAGATGTGCAGCGTAACATTGTCATTTTGTACCTAGCACTCCTTATGATGAAACAAGGTCATCCAAGCAGTACAAATACACACAGTAGCAATGACGAATACTAAACAGTGAAGTGAAAGTCGCAAAAAGGTCAAACAAGCTGTCAAACGGAATATAAAACATGGAGGTGCACGAAGATAAACGGTGGCTACATTCCCGTAAAGAAAAGAGAGCATTTTTAATAACCGCTCTGATAGTGTTCTCTTACAGTACGGCAAGTTATACAAATGATAAAACGTGACACAGTGCAGATACAACTACTCCTACCCAGAAATAGACTGGCAAACACACAATAAAGACAATGTAGATAGCGGGCTCTGTTGTATCAGCATGGCCATACACAGGCTAATCCGGGCCTGCAGACGTGTGTGTGTGTGTGTGTGTGTGTGTGTGTGTGTGTGTGTGTGTGTGCGTTCTCTCGCCTTCGTGTTCTGCGTCGGCGTGCCCCCAAAACGATCACTTGTATGTCGCACTTTGATAACAGGAAGGGAAAATGTACTCTCAAAATAACTATGCAGAATTTAGCGATATTATATCAACGTATTTGATATTATCATGAATTCAAAAGACGATTCTGAACAGTCTAACCGCGTAATCACATTGAAGTTTCATTTATTAGTTATTTAAAGTATGGTATCGAATTAAAACTAGTTTCCTTTCTCTCTGGTGTTCTCAAACCTCATATTTGATCATTTTAAGGGCATATTTTCTTCATCGTAATTCATTTAGACTATAAAACTGAGTGTCACGATAGGTCGATGTCTTCATTTCATGGCGATACAAACACCATTCAAAGACGATGCACGATAATATCGAGTTATAGAGCAAGGTGCTGATATTAAGCAGCTTGATGCAGTGACAATTATGAACGCACCGCACACGTCGACAATACCGCTCTGATTGATCCAAAGGAGACCTTAAGAGCCTCTATTGTGGTGGAAGAACGCTTTGCTTTAACAGCCGCTTGACATCAGAGCACCGACATCCACTACCCCGTGATAGTTGGATACTTGGGCGGACAGCAAATCCGCCCAAGTCGTGCGACATGGAGGCGGAGCCACATGTTTGTTTACTACACCAGGGGAGTGGTCTATTAGAGGCTCTGTTTAGCTAGCGGTGTGTTTCTCCACGGGGTTGTCAGGGGGAGGAGATGGTCACATTAAACTGAAGCGAGGGGCTTTAAAACAAACACACACAAAAAAAACTAAACGGTAGCAGCGGTTCATTCACAAAACCGCCAGGTTCCATTGATGTCATGTGTCCGGCCACCTGCCCCCCTCACACGGCCAGCGATCGCAAGGCCTTGTGTGACAGTGTGGGAACGCACAGGGACACACACACACACACACACACACACACACACACACACACACACACACACACACACACACACACAAAACGGGAGCGTAAAACGGGCACAGACACAAAGCACAGGAAACTCACCGTCCGTTAGCAAATAGGTAAACAAACGCTGAGAATAGGCAGGGAAACTGGGTTGGTTTTTGTTCCCACACACCTTGAAGTACACAAACACCACGCAAAACGCACACACACACACACACACACACACACACACACACACGTTCTCGTACCTTGTTGACGGGCTTCTCAGCGCTCTTGAGGGCGGGCTCGGGCTGCAGCTGCTTTAACTTCTTGGAGGGGGTGCGCTTGATTTTGGGAGAGTGGAACTTGTCCATAAGCTTACTGGTGAACGAGGAGAGGTGCGACCGCTGAGAGTCTAGAGAGAGAGAAGGGGGGGGGGGCAGAAGAGGAACAAGGGGATGACCATCGACTCCACGATTGTTACTTAACACCAATGTCCCATGTAGAGGCAGGAGACAAGCGGTAAAGGAATACCTCAGGATTCATGCAATTCATCTGCATATTGCACTCAGCCATAGTGCAATTTCGATCATATTTGGATTAATTGTTCAGCCCTAAATACATTATGTTCATAATGCATTGTGTAGGCTACATGATATAGGCCACACACGCCAAAAATCCATCCAATCAATCATATTTGTGACATCATTTTGCATTGACAACATCAACCATCCTCAGCACACAAAAACATTTGCTATGAAAGTACACCATATGCAAAAGGTTTCATAGAAGGCCTAAATACTTCCAAAGCTGCAAAAAAATAAACTCTAAAAACACTTACAGCCATATAGTAATTGCAAACAGCTATAAAACACAAAGTATTCTAGATCATGCCGTCTGCCCACAGTAAAGACGCACTCGTTGTAAGTCGCTTTGGATAAAAGTGTCTGCCAAATGCCCTAAATGTAAACGTAAATGTAAATGTAAATGTAAAGAGGCCAGTTTCAGAAGACAGATAAAGACCGCCACCTCCTTCCTCCTCCTAATGCCAGCGGAATTTACTGCCGGGTTCGTCGTAGTCTGCTAGGGACAGCTACCATTATCTTTGCCGCCCAGGTTCACACACTGGCTGCAGAGAGGAATTTCACCGCGTCGCCACGGCAATACGCAGCAAGCCAAGAAGAGACACACGAAGATGCAAGTTCAACCAGTTCACTGTCTGAAGTGACACCTCCTCTCTCTCTCTCTCTCTCTCTCTCTGAGCTCCTGGAAGCTCCTCTTAGGCCCTGATAAAGACTGGGGGGGGGATCTGTCATGGAATGGCCCCAGTGTTAGTGGAAGGAACAGTAGGAGGACCCCGGTCACAAGGTCGCATCAGAGGACGGCTCCTGGGTTCATTCCCCTGGCGTCCGTCCGCTGTGGCTTGACTGTGGACACATCCATGACGCTTAAAGGGCACCCATTATACCACCCGGTGTGTGAGCTCGATTAGCCGTTACAAGCCACAATTTATTTAATCGTCATGTGACTAAAATTGCCATTCCCACATGATCACAAGTGGGAGTGTCCACCTAGATGTATGATGCCAGTTGGTACAGTCCACTGGGTAGGCTGGTAGACTGATCTAGTACGTTGGGACCACTTGTGATGTCACTGTGTGACATCACAAATGACAAGAGACTGTCAAATCACTGCAAGTCGATAAAAACAATATCCTCTATCCATAACTCTCGAGGGGCCTACTTGGCATGCGGTGGCTAAAAGCGGTCCATGTGTCCCGGGTCCATGTGTCTTGCATTTGTACTACGCCTCCATTGTTCTTTGCTTTTGCATGCCTAAGCCTCCCATCAGCCCTCAAAATCCTTCCCCGAGATCCCCAAGACTCTCTGAGGCTTGGGGAGAGAAGCTAAAAGCTGTGCGTTTTCAAGACTCCCCCCCCCCCCCCCCGCCACGAGGAGCCGAACCCCACAACCATGAACCTTTCATGAACTGCTGCCGATTTGCATAGTCAAAGAGAGAGGGAGACATTCATTTACACATTTGCATGAGAAAGTTACGGGCCCTTCGGTTGAAGTCAGAACACGCACACACCCCAACACACACACACACCCTCACACACACACACAAACCTGGGGCCTAATTATTTAACTTGTGTGTGGTGATGCAGCTATCCAGCAAGAAAATGGCTCCCCACCCCCATCAATTATACACAACTTGTAAATTCATCGAGCAATTGAACTAAATTAGCAGTCATTCGGGAAAATGCATTTGAACCCATTGCCCTTTCTTTCCCCCCCCCCCCCCCCCCGCCTCCAAGAAAGCTGCGGAAAAAAAAAGATTTGGCTCACACGAGATTAAATGCCATAAACACGGACCACGTATAGTTAGAATGTCTCAGCGCCGGCTCACAAATTATATACACCCGGGCTATTTTTATCAGCTTGTTATTGGGTGAGGTGGCGGGGTGGCTCGTATAAAATATGAACTGTATACTGGATAGTGCGCGCAGTGTTAAACAGAAGGCGGTGCAGGCCTAGATGAGGCATTACCACCGGGGAAAGCCTCTGCATCAGCAGGCGACCTGCGAGAGCTGTGTTTGTTGCGGCCACATACCAAAATAGGCACTTGTTCATTGTCTGAATGTATTTTCCCCAGAAAAATATAAATATAAATACAGCTTCGAGACATTGAAGGCAATCTCCAAGTTCTGTTCCACACACAATAATACACCAGTTTAAATGTTATGTTGCGTAATCCCTAGTGTGTCTCCAATTGCAAGGAGAGTGGGCCAATCTTTGAAATACACTTAATTTTACCACATTATAATTCAGCTAGAACAGCCGGTAAACGGTCCCATATCTTAACCACCCTCTACTAGGAACCCCTTTAGCATGTGTTGGTTCCATAATAGCGGCTTCTTGACCGGATCGGAAACCTGCCCGAGAAGACGGCGGAGAGATGCTGCTCTTTTCAGGTACATACAGATCGATAAGACTTAATCGTCAGTCCGTCATCATCCGTCTCCCCCCCCCCGCCGGGGAACTTGTTGTGGGGGGTTTAAAACACAACAGCACCACTTCATTACGTACGGCTAGCCTACTGCATGCCTTCAGCCTTGTGTCTCGTCTTGTGTTGTGTTCTCAGGTGTCAGGCTATGGCCATGAGGCCCACAGGAAGATATAAGGAGGCAATGCATCATTTTCGACAAAGGATGGAAGGGGCTGATGTTGGGGTGCGGTTGTTGTTGTTGTTGTTGTTGTTGTTGTTGTTAGACTTGTCAGGCTGCAATTCATCGCTCGCTGAGGGTTATGGGCTGGTGTGATTTGTGCTAACTGCAGTTTGTTTTACAATATGCCATCAGCGGAGGGGCGGGTCGGTCTATACGCAGTATACGCATCAACAAAACCGTTGATGTGCCGTTTACACCACCATGGGGGGGTGTTTCGGACTCCTGAATAATGCATTAATGTATATCGCAAATAGCGCAGTCATCGCTTTGTGAGCGTCGGCCATCACCACCAACCGATAAATATTATAGTATATACACGATACGTTGGTCGGCCATTAGTAAGCCACCTAAAAAAATGGCACGTTATCATCATGGCATACTATTAAAATAGCAAGGTTGGTTTTTTTGTATGAACAACAATGTCCTTTTCTGTCCTTTTTTTTAGGTTTTAAGTTTTAGGCCAGCAACCAGCATGATGCCACCTAAACCAGAGTCCTTGCTAATTAACTCATTAACTCGGGCCTGCAGCATCACAACAAATCAAACGGGACACATAGATCCCAGTGGATGGAAGGGATTTCAAGTGAAGGCCAGGCAGTGTGTGTGTGTATTATGTGTATGTATGTGTGTGTGTGTGTGTGTGTGCGTGTGAGACGGATGGCAAGGAAGGAGGGCCAAAAAGCAGAGTGCGACCGCTGTCTGATCGACAAGAGCTCGTGAGGAATCACCATCACAACTTGGGACCAAAAACAAAAAAAAGAGTCAGATCGAGTCAGCAGAGGGACGAGTCACTGACTGCACGCAACGCTCCTCAATCAATAGTTCAAATTTGTTTATTGTCATTGATTCATATACACACAGTATACATGAACAACTCACGGACCAATGTACCTTTGTATAAACATAGAGATCAGCATATGTAAATATAGTGCACAGTGGAAACTATATATAATATAAGTAATGTCTAACTAGTGACCTCAGGGTAATTATACATAGGTAGGAGGCACAGCGGTGATGGTGGTCTGGTATAAAGTGTCTGTCTGTGCAGGGAAGTCATGAAGACCGTTGCAGGAATGGAGAAGTGTAGTCCAGGTGACTTGTGTGCATGTACTGTATGTGTGCAATGTGATAGTCTAACAAGGTTCCCTCTCTTACAATCTACAATTTCCCCCTTTTGCTTTTTTTACAATCTAGTCAGTAACCTGCCAGAGAGAGAGAGAGAGAGAGAGAGAGAGAGAGAGAGAGAGAGAGAGAGAGAGAGAGAGAGAGAGACGCTGTGTTTAATTACAGAGCACAATGAGCGACAGCAGCAGTGAGAGCAAGCAGCAGCAGCAGCAGCAGCAGCAGCAGCAGCAGCAGCAGCAGCAGCAGCAGCAGCATCGTAGTCGACTTGACGTGTTATTTACAACACATCCCTGGGGCCACGCATACCTGTGGCAGGAGGCATGTAGGTGGTTTTGGCGCGGCACTCCTCCGCCCTCTGCCCTCCACCCCTATTCTCACTGTGACTCCAACAGTAGCTAGCTTAGTCACTGGGAGGTGACTGAGCCAGCTACACACAAAAGGCTCCCAAATAAGGGTCTTCAAGTCTTATAGAAAAAAGGCTTTGGAGTAGGACTTTGGTGGCTGTCCTGCTACTGCTAGTCTAAATTGGGCTTTCCACTTCATAACAAATAGCCTACTTGTAATTGTACTTCTTCTATTACTCGTTAAATGAAGATGAAGATGGAAATCCAAATGAAGAACATGATCGGCATGGCATACCCTTTGCATAATAAGTCTATTCATGTTTATGAAAGAAATGACCAACGCTTTATTAGACAATAGAGCTTAAAGCCATTGTGGCCGCTCAGTCATAATAAACGTAAACTCGTTTTGCCTGCTACCTTAGAACTGCCAGTGAATGAGTGTTAATTAATGGGAACACGTTTAGGCGAGCATCTGGGCTTATTCTATGCAGTTTGCACTGTAACGTTATGTACCAAAATAGAATCTCTCCCCAACCGGAGCACTGCATAGCTCGCAGCTACGTTCCAACATGTAGGCTAACGACGGCGGCATCGATTTACGTCCAACTGTGCCACTACATACGTTATATAAAAGACAACCACCCACCACCAGTCCCAGTAAACACCCAGCCCTCCCTCCTCTGGTGCCCGACAGATGCTCGCACCACACAGCATCTGCGCCCGTAATACTACAGCCACAGATTCTGGTGACACACACACACACACACACACACACACACCGTGGGAACACTGGCGTAGGGGGAAGTGTGGAGCGTATTAGCCTGCGCGCCACACTTCCCCTACAATAAACCTGGACACACCGTTTACAATAGTTGAGAGTAAGGTTTACGTTTGATTCCCCAGCTGATGTCAATGCCGTTGGCCATCCGCACGCGTACACAATGCCTAATATGGTGTCTAGAGAAGTATACACCCTACATAGCATTATTACAACATCGTATTCACACTAAGTTTTCTAGAACGAACCATGATACATTTACGAGATTTATTTTAGATAGTTATTTTTGACTACCACTGCGCAGGTGGTAAATATTCATTAAATCATAATTTTCTTACTAAAATAACTATGTTGATACTTTTTCTTTACTACATTTATGTGCAGTGACAATTATTCCTCGAATCACTATAAACAAAGTCACATAAACAGGCTTAAAACAGTCAATTTAGTCCTCCTGCGCAAAAGATGTTTCATGGAGGCCTAGGCTAAATCTAGCCAGGCCTTGTTCCCCTTACATAACTCACATGCACCATATTATCTTTTGTGAGTGATTGATAGCATTTTGGCCACGTTGCCCAGCAGCCCCGATGGCATATGGTCAATGACTAGCAGAGCCATCCTGCCTCTCAGCCACGGGTCAGCGGTTACGAGGAGGAGGAGGAGGAGGAGTCAATTCTGATGATGGACGCACGTTCACACGGGGGGCCGGGGCTGGGGCGGGGCTGGGGGCGGGGCTGGGGACAGACCGAGCGAGGCTGGGCGACACACGCAAGCCATGGCTCAGAAAGCCTAATAGGAAACAACACAAGATCCATAACCACTGTAATGATGACGTGCCCAGCCATGCGCGTCGATGCTCGGGTGTGTGTTATTGATAGGAGCCCCGTGGTATGTATTGATGTTCCGTGTGTGTGTGCGTGTGTGCGTGTGTGTGTGTGCGTGCGTGCGTGTGTGTTGAATAACAGTAGCAGTCGCCAAGGCTGAGCCATAGATGAGTCGTTATGCTGAAATACTGCCGGTGACGGAGGATGTTTCTCAGTCATGGCAATAGGGTGGTTTATTATTATTTTTTGAAAGACAATAAACTGTTTTTCACAGTTATTTGTCTCACAGTACTCAGTTTCAGCTTTGAATAGTTTCAGTCGTACTCTTGCGATAATAAACAACAACCATTATGACCTATACTTTTAACGTATGTGTTGATGACTATTAATAAACTATGCGTTGGAGAAAAGTTTGTTGAACTCCCAACACAGAGAACCCATCAACCATTAGGCTAGGCCGAGTACAAGTCAATATACAGCCGACATGTCTGTAGGGCACGTATAGCCTACATACCAGTACACAGGCGTAAGCTTAGCCACATGGTTCACAAGTTAAGTTTGAACAACCAGCACCATGATTGTACTTCAACTCTTGCCGGCCAGTCTGATGTTTTAATCAGAGATCACCTCAATCCAATCTAGTGTACAACTAACTACACTCAGATAATTAGGAATGCGCCCATAATGATGTTTTTTCTCCAACCATTGGCGATAACATAAATTACTGTTGCTTCTCATGGCTAATAACCAAGAGGAGAACCATTATATTAATAACCTGTAGTTTGCGACCAACCAGTTTGTAACAGTTTAGACTAGGGGTGTCAAACTCATTTCAGTTTGAGGGCCATAACAGACTAAATGCTACCCAACGACGGCCAGACTAACAAAACACTTTTGATATGATTGATTGATTGATTGATTGAATGTGTGATAACGGATAAGTGAAGTCAATAAGAAAGAAGAAATCAATCCATTTCATCAAATTGCCTCCCGGACCAGATTGAATCAGCTCGCGGGCCACATGTTTGACACCCCCTGCTCCTGGTTTAGTTTACCTAAACTGAAAACTGAAAAGCTCAAATCAAAGCGTGGGCGGCTCAAATCCACGTCCTCGGAACCCCGGGACGGTTGGTGTTGGAGGAAGAGGGCGGGGCCAAAAAGGCTTGTGCATTGTGTGCCGTGGTGGCCACATAAACATTTACAAGTGCCGTGCCTCAATGCCTCCTCTGTTGAGCCATGAAGTCCAAAAGAGGTCCTCCCTGCAGACTTGAGCACTCACACGTCAACACCAACCCCTGTACTCCATGTGCCCGGCGGGATGACGGTTTGTCACTAATATAGTAGACCGACTAGAGTGGTCCCGGGCTGGTGGCAACGTTGTGTCTGCCAAGTGAAGACCCAGTGGGATGACTGGAGGCCCGGGTGATATGGTACAACAAATATATATTTATTACGACACAGTACGGTGATTCTAGTAATTCGATAAATTAATCATCGATATAAAACAACCCCATGATAAAACGGATTCTTGTATAGGCTACTCCTGTGTGAATTACATGCTTGACAAATGAAAAGCGAAAAGAGTATTTTGTCATTGTATTAAGAACTTTTTAATTCAGAAAAAAACCAGCTAGAAGGGTCTGATAAGAAAATGACATCACTTTACTGTAATCAAGCCTTTAAAACCAGGAAAAGACAACACAGGCCCCTATATGCCATAGCACGATTGTCTGGGATGATATCTAGACTCAACTTATCACAATATCAATATAATATCCATATACCGCCATTTGCCCAGTCCTAAATGCATGATCATACCAGAGGGTCCAGGGTCCGAGGGTGTACAGACAGTACCTCTTGAGTCTGCAGACTGCGATAATGATGACGTTATAAAAGAATGTCTGAGCCCCAATGTAGGCCAACGGTAATGGCTTGCATTGATATACGGAGACTGAGATATTCCCTCTGTATGTGTGTGTGTGTGTGTGTGTGTGTGTGTGTGTGTGTGTGTGTGTGTGTGTGTGTTATGCACCACACACACACAGTATGTTGTGTGTTAAGCTATGCACCCCATGGACGCTAATTAAATGTATTTTTGTTTACGCGGGTGTTCAGTACCGCTGGTCTCACACTCACACTTTACTGTACATAATACTTAGCCTAACTAATCATCAAATCACAAACAAACACTTTTGCTCTGTGAATTATCCCCACCATCCACTAACTACTACAGTGGCCTGGGGAGCCGTGGGTTCTGCAAAGTAGCAGTCGGCGGAAGAGGCAAAGAAGAAGACGAGAAGAGAGGGAGGAGAAGAGAGGGAGGAGAAGAGAGGAAAACATTTTGTCCCGTCTCAGGAGCAGTTCCTTCTAGGTAATTGGTGTGACGCAAGAAGACAGGAGCTGCGAGTGGGCATAAATGGAAATGACAGGATAACAAAGAGGATATTCTGAAAAATTCACATTGCCAATTGGTGCTTTACTGTACACGGACAAAAAACGTTGTGTATGCACTAGTACGCACTCACGGTGATTAATGATGACATTAGACCAAAGCCACAACAGAACACGCCTTCCTGGCCGAGGCTATATTTTGAACCCAAACCCCATCTAGCCAGCGGCTGCACAAAATGCAAAAGATTGACAGCTATTTCGCCACTCCCATTGAGTTCGGGCCGCGGTGGTGACGTCGAACGGAGATCTTAAAGGGCAACTTTGTTTCACCATTCAATGCCTACCAGCATACCAATCACGCAGCGACTCAGTGAACCTAAAAGCCAAACAAACAAAAAACTCCTAAAAGTCTCTCCATGCTCGACTGTTTCACGAGAGAGACTCGTGCGCAGGACCTTTTGCAGTGCGGCAAGCATTTAAACGGGGTTGCGAACCCTTTTAACCTCGATTGCGCAGTCAACGCGAGTTTTGGTCAAATTCATGCAAATGTTTGACCTTAATCGGCCCGGGCAACAATCCGCGTCATTCAGAAGGGGCAGCAGCAGCAGCAGCAGCCGCATCGGCAGCAGCAGTTGGAGGAGGAAGAGGAGGAGGAGGAGGAGGAGGAAGCGGTGAATATAATATGGGTCAACGTAAGTGCGGGCACGGGAGTTGGTAATGGGTTAAAAGGTAATGGGAGCACTTGGCACAGCAGTAAAGTGGAGTAGTAACGTGAGGGTGAGGAGGAGGGGGAGGGGGCATGGAGCGAGGCCCGAGGACTCGGCTCAACACACATGAATGTATTTGGGACGGCAGCACAACACATGCATGCGAGCTACACACAAAGCCGTGGCGCTTGCCATTGATCCCGGACAAGATGAGAGGAGGTGAAAGTCTGCCACGGGGGCCACAGTGTAAACAGCCACAGTAACAAAGGAAGAAAGCCCTTGGCCTGGTCACTCGAGTCTTGATCAGACCACGAGAGATTTCCGAAGCCTTGAACCATGAGGAAAAAAAACCCAATAAAACAAAACATTGTACAGTTCAGGGCTTTTTGATAAGGGTAAACTGTGTAAATGTACATTTATAACACCATTATATAGTACATTAAGTACTGTGGCACTGCAGCGATGCACTAGCCTACACAGAAAATATGTTTGTTTGGTAATCGCAATATGATTTTTTTATTTTTCCACATCCTCCGGCCCTAGTCCAGCCCCTACACACACACACACACACACACGCACGCTAAATAAAAAAAAGAAAAAGTGCCAAATTGCCATTCGTGTTTATTTTTAGCGTGACCTTTACCACTCCAGTTCATTCACACGGAAATGTTTCGACACAGGAAAGACTACAACCGAGACCGGAGGCCTCAACATGCTTCTGCGGTGGTTTGTTTCGACAATGTCACCACAAACACTTTTCAATTCAATAACTGTAAACCGATTGGCGGACGACTTCCGCATTAAATGCACGGAGCATGAGAACCTTCAAGAGCAAACAAAAATAAATGACGCTGAATTCACAGTTCTGAGTGCCCTGGTTTTGCACAGATCCACATCGCGGATCTGTGCAGAGCTCCCCACATTTATATTTTCATGTCACATTAACGTGTAAATATGTTGATAATATATCAAATATATTGCAAAATCATCATTGCTCCTTCATTGTGCTCTTTTAAAACCTCCTCTTCAGTTGAGCATTTCCTTCAATTAACACACCAGTATGTTTGTTTGTGTATTTATGTGCATCTATGGATTCATGTTTCTGTCTTTAAGCACTTTTCTTTGTGATTTATTTAGTTTTCTTTTATGTGAAGCACTTTGAACCATTCTTTGAATGACATGGTGCTATACAAATAAAATTTGAATTGAATTGAATTGAATTGAATTGAAAAGGCACTGCTGAAAAGAGGTTGGTGTATCCCACTGAAAATAGTGTTTTGATTTTGCCCGGTGCATAAATGTTATTCTCGTGTCTGGCCAGTGTCAATAGCGAGGTCGATAGCCAAGTATCGCGTAGGTTCCCCACTCGACCAATCAGCGATGACTGGCTGCGTTCCTCTGCAGAGAAGCATGAAGCCCTGCTGAACTCTGGGAGGGCAGCACATGCATGCAGGTCCCCGGGTAGAGGCACGGACCTTCACACACGCGCTGGATTATGTGACTTGGCCTTGAGGCTCAGGGCAGTAAAGGGTTAATATGTGAAAGGAAACATTTAGCAAATGTTTTGTCGCAGTATTAAGTCACAATTTACACACACACACACACACACACACACACACACACACACACACACACACACACACACACACACACACACACACACACACACACACACACACACACACACACACACACACACACACACACACACACACACACACACACACACACACGAAAGTGAGTGTGTCCACCTGATACTGCAGTTCCACCGAACGCTGACTCACCTCAAAAGTGCCAGACAGCCACATGGCTCAGCACAACACACACACACACACAGTCAAGACTCATATTATCACACACACACACACACACGCGCAGGTGCACACACACACACACACACACACTCACGTCAGTTACACCCGCCATGACCTTCTGTCTGACTGCAATTAATTGCCTTTTAGCATTTACCATGAAAGCACGTCTTTCGGGCTCTGAACCGGTCCAGCACACTATACCAGGCAGCAGTGCACCACCACCACCACAGGTACAAACCAGTAAGAGCAACAATAACAACAACAAAACAACACAAAAAGTGCTATGAATGTCCACGCTTCGCTTGCTGTCAGTATCGCCAACATCGTGCAGCAGCAGCACGCTAAAATACTAAATGAAGTCAATATACTGTTCCGAGGGGATGAATGCGGCTCTCAGTCAACAGCTGGCGTTTCCTAGAGGGTGAGACGGGCGCCATCATAAAGCTCTCCAGATAGCGCACTGATACACTGGCTCCTCATGCCCCCCGCCGTCAGACAAACAAGACTTTAGGGGACCAATGGCCAACCAGCAGCAGCAGCAGCAGCAGCACTGAGAGCCTTCGCCAGTGAAAGGCGTACAGAGCAGAGCTGCAGACTGCATGCAGGGTGTGGGAGATAAGCGTTAGCAGTAGTGTTCTGCTGGTGGTGGTGGTGGTGGTGTAAAATGGCATTAAGGAGACTAAAGAGAAGTGGTACCACTCTCTCCACAACACTGCAGTGGAGTGGCCGGGCGCACAATGACCGCACTTGTCTGAACAGCGGGTGCTACTTGTCCTCGTCGCTCTCGACCGCCTGGGTGGGGGGGCGGCGGGCGGGAGGACAGGGTTCACGGACGGACGCGTCTCCGTGACGGACCGGAGTGATCCCGATTCAGCGCTCGGCTGATGGGATGGTACTCTATTATGGCTGGAGTCTATTGTGTGATTTCTGAACCTCCTCGCTGTGCTGTTGTAAGTAATTAGTTTATAAGTTTAATTCACACAGCGGTACACAAAAATAGACTTTAGCGTGTGGTTCCTTTATATCAACATTTATTGAACCTAATGTCTTTTTTTTACCAGAAAACATGTTTGTAGGGTATGTGTGTGCGTGTCAGGGGCTGGGTGAGGCTGCACACCTGCACACACATCAAGGCCCACAGGTTCACCACACCACACACCACACACACACCACACACACACACACACACACACACTCAGGAGAGTGCTAGCACGTTAGCTTGTTACCACCTGCTCTGTCTTCACCTGCGGACTTCTACAACCAACCAGATTGTTCAACACTCAACTGCCTAGGTGTCCTTTGATTGACTGAAGACAGCATTAGACACATTAGGCTCCAGTGTCGCAAAAGCTGACTCAACTGGCTTTTCAAACCCACAGCTCGCCTGTTTCATACCATCGCCTCTGTCCGGTATTCAAAATGCATTCCTCCCGTGCGCTTTATATGCGAAACATTTGTAAATAATGACGTAACAACCAAAACTCCCTTTTTTTCCCCTCCGGTGCATAAAGTCTGACTACAGATTTCCTAATCCTGGCGGGGTGGAGAGAAATGGAAGAATTTTAAGAAGTGGGTCAGGCAAAAGACAAGTCACACTGGAGCAGCCGTGGGTGCTCCTCCTACAGGACCGGGGAGAGTCTGGCGTAACGGCAGATGAGTTTGATTTGTCAGCCCCACCCACACCCCGCCACAACCCTGACAGTCTTCCATTTGTCATCGCAAAATGACATTCGGTCGCACAGGTCATCTGCACGCACGCACGCACGCACGCACGCACATACACAAAAATGCGCAGTGATTATGTAATATTAATGGGTGGTAAAATACGAAGAGAATATGCAGTGATTGCAAACCCAAAATGCTAATCAACCTTCAGGTCGGGTGGAATGCTGTGACGATATCGTAATGTCTCACAAGAAGGCTGGTAATATTAAGTAGAATTCCATGAATTGAAGAGAGTCATTGAGTAATGGAACACGAATATTAGAAATGTGCAGCAGACACACTTTTAGAAGCAACTTGTACTGTTTAGTAGCCTCATCCTGGCTGCAATGGTCCGCACGACCACTGTGAAATGATGAAATAAGTCTAATTAGAGTAACATACATGAATGTGGATTGGAGAGTATTTTTCTCCAATTAGCCTAAAGACGAAGAATGCTGTGCAAAGTTGCTCTCGGCTTCTCCCTGTCCCCAACGTCTCCGTGTCCATAGTGCCGGGTGTGGGCTCTGAACAACACAGCAGAGACTTTGACATCATGCAATAATTATGTTGGTGTTGCGCTCACCAGAACAAAAACCGACATGAACCAGGGCAGTAAGTAGGGTTATACTCCTATATTATATATATCCTATATTATAGCCTACACCTTCTTCCTTACCGAATCTTTGATCCTCATTTTATTTGTAACAGAATACCCACTAACTTCATACACTTCTTTTTCAACCTTACTACCTAGGCTTGAATATAACTTAGGTCTAGGTATACTACAACTAGGCTGTTAGTGTTAACAGCTTTTGGTCAATCATGTGTTCTGCTCCACTGGGCAGGATGACTGTACCAACAAATCCATCAACCAACTCATTACAAACCAGGAAACACAAACTGTAGTTCTGTTAAATCCTTAGTTCCGTGTTTTAAAATGCAGCACAAACCTACAATAAAACAGTGTTGTCAAAGAAGCCAGTGTTTCCTTGTTACTGTTTCCGTGTTACTAATGATGGATCGTGGTCATTTTATGATTTAGGACAGTAAATGGGTTACATATAGCACCTTTAACCTCCATAAACACATTAAGATTGGATTGACCATGGTAAATAAATAAATAAATAAAAGAAAAAGCATGATACAAATGCAGCAATCTTCTTATGCAGATGTAGGAGGCTTAGCAAAGTGTGCTTTCAAGTAAATAGTGCGCTATCTGGTTGCATAAACGACTTTAACCACTTTAATTATGTCTTGACACTGGTTGACCGGGGTTTCAGATCCTTTCCCTTCAATTCTTCATAACACCGCCTACACTAGAGGGACTCGTCGTAGTAGTAAAAAACCCCTCTATAAAACGCTGTTAACCGACACCGCATTGCACAACATCGTCGAGGGCCGTCAATACGAATCCAAAACAAACAGTGTTAGGAAATGTATTAAATCCAGTGTGCACGCTATAGAGGTGGGAACACAGGCAGTCATGCATGTGGGAAGGCAGTGTGGCAAGTGGCTTGCGGACTCGCAATGCATCTTCTTCTGACTGGGTCCACCCAAGTCTTGAGCAAGCAAATAAGCACCCTGGAAAAAGCCACACGACAAGAAAAGAACGGCAAGGAATGTCCCTTGCATTTTGTTCTGACTGAGAGTCCATTATGCTTCATATGAAAGGGCCAAACTGGCAACAAATAACAGTCTCTGCAAGAATGATGCATTACCAACTAACAGTAGAGTGTCCTGGAAGATCTAAACCTATTCAGTCCAAAGCAATGGGATTGCTTCTATTGGTAGGACCGAAACAATATTTTGACTGATTCCCTATCACTGATTAATTACATTTGTTTCAGTTACAATTATTTTCAGTCGGGCTGCAACTGCAACAGAAATCACAAACGTTTGCCAAATGTTATTTTACTGATTTGAATTATTTGTTCCCATTGTCCACAGTCCTCAATGAAAAGATTTGTCTACCAGATCCGCAGATTCGTGCCTCAGCAACGTAGACATCGATTGCTGACCAACAACACATATAGCGATACAACCACGCGCTAAGGTGCACACTGCATAATATTGCCGTTGTCTTTACCTGTGTCCTCATCCTGATCCCCCTGTAGAGAGGAGTCCGTGTCCTCTGCGGGGGACTGCCTCCTCAAGCTCAGGTTTCCCATCCAAGTAGCTGGAGTCCACACAGCGCTAATACTCCAAGAAGACCGGATGGGCATGGTAGCTGCAGCGGTCCAACAACCGCGGCTGGATGACTGCCTATTCTGATCCCCTTCCTTGGTGGTACCAACGTTTAATGGTGGCTTGACTGCAAAACCAGTGTCATTTTTCCATTGTATTACAGAGACTTAGTCACACACACACACACACACACACACACTCACTCTCGGATCCTCATGATCTAGGCAATATAACCACTACTCGCGACAATACAAAGAGGAAGGATCCAATACAACCCACAAGCAGGACAAAAATAGCGATTGAAAAAAAAGCTTTTGTCATGTAATCCTGGGCCACGGTTTTGAAGTTAAGCCGTCCCCAATGTCAACACCGGTCACCAACAAGACGACACATGCTTGGTTTAAGATCAACCTAGCAGCGATTGTGAGGCACACCTGAGGGGAGCAGACCGGAGTGCGAGGAGGTCACCAGTGTGACCAGTGCTTCCTAGAGAACGGATGCCTCGAAAGAAGCCTTCACGGGGTTCAACGATATAAAAAAAGGGAATTGCTTGGTTTCGTTAATTGCTTGACAAACTCCATCTCCGCTGCAAGAATATTCCTTTCCCGCCGACGGCCAAGTGCCTTATATTTGTCAACGTCATCTCTCTCCGTCTCCGCATCCTCCAAGAGTCCAGAGTTGACCGTTGTGATCGAAGAAACACCGACTTCTCCTCCTTGCTTTGCATGCGATGCCGTCCTCCGCTCGCCTTGCCCCCGTTCCCATTCGCTATCCCGCACACCAGAAGACACAGCTAATTACAACACAGGCAGACCTATATGGAAACGGCAAGCCTCTCATTCTGTGGGAAACGCAGAGTGAAACGCTTGCCACCGTCAAACCTCAAAATTGCAGCATGTCAAACCCAAAGAGCCGGAGCCTGCTCTTTGTAACGGTGGAATCACTCAGCAGTAATGAGCGCAGCGCTAATCCACTGGGAACCCATGTTGTAGTCATCAGAGCAGCAACGGTTTAAAAAAAACATTTTCGGTGTTGGTGTTGGGGAGGTGCAGGTATGTGGGGACTTCTACTTTTAGACAACTGACAGAGGGAGAGGGGGGGGGGGATGCAGTTCTGAAACCGTGTAGGGAACAATTTACCAAACAGAAGGCCGCGGGAATAACTTACACTTCAGCGCTAACTCTCGGACCGCTACAGTAAACACTGCAAGATTTTCGCTAAGTCGTCGAAAGGCAAACAGATATGCAGACTCACACGGAGACGCGCTGGAGACTGGGAGGCTAATTTAGGACGCTGATGGATCAGTTCCTTTTTTTTTTTTCTTTTTTTTAGCAGGGACTTCCATTGACTGTCTCGTAGGAGGGCAGTCGGGGCTAATTATAGATGCTTGTGCGTCGTTCACAACTTTGTAACCAATACAAACAGGTCAAAACGCTAGGGTCAATTTGACTGTGACTGGGTTACGAGCGTTGATTAAAATAGCCAGTGAACCAAAGAAGATCGTCATATCAACTTAAAAAAACAAATGCTTGAATGAACCGGGCCGACACCCATACACACACAAACCCAGTGTCAAAAAAGATTAGGAATAAATACGAGGTCGGGAATTTTTCATATCACCAATTTCAAATATACGCAATACATAGCCTAATGCATACAATACGTGATACAAAGACAAATATTACTGTAAGCCTAGATGTTCCTCTTGCAGTAATTTGATCAGAATCCTTATGATTTAGGCCTACCTGGTTTCATATCTAGGGTTATGCCAGGAGAAAGTAACTGGGGTCACATCGTTTAACCAATAATAGAAATATCAAACAATAGTACAGTACATCACCATTATTCGCTTATTTCTGAATTATTACACTAATCATTAGGACTGATGTGACTTGTGGTTATTCATAACGCGCAGGCTGAACAAACAGACAAAAGACACGTAAAGGCCTCGCACTTCCAACCTTCCTCCACCCAGTTCATTTTCTCACTGTGGAAGGAAGTGCTGGGATGTGAGATTGGCTTCCTGCTGTTGTTGTTAACGTAAGAGACCACCACAGGCACAGAATACCCAACTGCTGGAACCATCTCGGTGATGGAGTACTCTGTAGTGTGTGAGTGTGAGTGTGTGTGTGTGTGTGTGTGTGTGTGTGTGTGTGTGTGTGTGTGTGTGTGTGTGTGTGAGTGTGTGAGTGTGAGCGTGTGTGTGTTGGAAGTAACTAGGGTTGGGCTTGGGAGAGTGACAAGAATCAACCACTAGTCAAATAAAAATGGTTTCCTGGGAAGCAGCATCCAGTACACTGGAGAGAACACAGGCCGATACTGTGATCCTGTTTACTCCGTGTAAGACAATGAAGTGATGGAGGCTGGCCAGTAGGCAGGGTGGTGATAAAGCAGCATTTGCTGACGTAGCCGCGGGAAAACATTAAAAGCTCTTATGACAATAAGTTTGGTCAAAAGCATACAGTCTGTTCATTAACAACAAGAACTGCCCCACTGGAGGTGGACGCCTACATTGTGTGTCACCAAACCCAAACAAAAAAAAGCTCTTTTTGCTGTAAAGACTGCAAATAATGTGATTATGTCTGATTCTGATTCCTTCAATTTGTGCTATTTGCATTGTTCTGTTGCACATTCCGCTGAGCATACGCCACTTATTCATTTCACTGCACATCCTGTATGTGACAAATAAACTTCTTGAATCTTGATATTATAGCTATAATTACTTTCTTTCAAAGTTTTCGGTTGCCACTTCGTATTGGTTGTGAGGGTTCTTTAGACAATGTATCATGTGTGTGCATGAGTGCATTACTCAAACACTGTCTTCTTGGATTCAACCACGACTCGTAATGAATTGGAGGCTTTCTTCTCTGAAGGATATGTATTTCATGCTGGTCATCAGTGAGTTATGGGGAGGCTCAAGCAAAGAATCCATCTCTGCAGGCTCTACAGTCAAGTTTGTCTTTTGCATTAGCAGCATGTGCTTCAAGACTTGACCCACTTTCTAACTCACTGGTGAGTGGTGACCACAACAGAGTGTCTTGAAGTTCAGGAAAATATCCGAAATCAATATGTAGCCTACATCTGGAAGAGGCCCAGGCCCGGGACAACGGGAGGTCAACGAGTGATCCGGTAACATACCAAAGCACAAATATAGGAGTCTCCAATGTCTTTACAATTTAATAACTGCAGAATCGAGCAACAATACGCCGATATGTTAAGGATACCGAGATCAGGATGTAATTTCTATTCATGAGCGTTTCTTTTTGGCCATATGCAGTCATTTGTCGGCACACGCACAAACCGACTCATGCATGCACACACACACACACACACACACACACACACACACACACACACACACACACACACACACACACACACACACACACACACACACACACACACACACACACACACACACACACACAGCAGACCATCGGAAACTTCTGTCTACCTAGACAAGAATGACACTCCCTTCCCGCGTGCTAGGGCCTGTGTGTGTGTGTGTGTGTGTGTGTGTGTGTGTGTCCCTCTCTCTCTCTCTCTCTCCACTGCAGACATTACCGACACAGGACTGTGAAGCGAAGCGGAGAGACAGCTGGTGGGGTGGGAAGGAAGAAGTAAGCATAGCTGGCAGGGATAAAGTTTCCCTCTGAACGTAAAGCCAGAGCGTCCTCCTGTTTCCACCCCTTATTTAATGGATTATGGATATCAACCATCATCATCATGCTCTGACATACCAATAATACACAAGGAATGACAAACACCACCAAATATGCCACGTGCACAGATCTGAAATCAATACACACACACACACACACACAGACATATACAGACAGACATATACAGACAGATATACACACAGACACAGACAGACATACACACACAGACAGACAGATATACACACACACACAGACATACATACACACACAGATATACACACACACACACAGACATACAGACATATACAGACATAGACAGACATACAGACAGACAGACAGACAGACACTCCTTGGGCGTGAACACATCATCATACTCAACTCCAGCAGTGTAGCAAGCAGCAGCAGCAGCCTAGCTTAGCTAGCTGGCTGTCTGGCTGTCTGGCTGGCTGGCAGCGACGCTAGCTTAGCTTTAGCTGCGGGTACAATGCTAACGTTTAGCCGTCGCTAGCCACCGTTACTAGGTGACCCTGCGTGTTAAACGGTACGCTGGCCGTCTGCTGGCCGCGGAGTGCATTTAGCGCAACGAGTGGTTCGTGTTTACGTACGTGATGTGTGTGTATATGTGTGTGTGTGTGTGTGTGTGTATATATATATATGTGTGTATATATGTGTATATGTATAATATATAATATATATATATATAATACACACACACACCACTCGTCCGAGCCACAGACACATTGCACTTTAATCCCATAAGTAGAGTAGCCAACTGGCGGGTAAAACTATCACAAAACTATCACATTACAACAACAGAAAAAGGGGGACGATTTAATTTCATTTAATTCCACACCACGGCAGACAAAGTGTGATAAATGTCCATTATAGCCGTGAATTGATGAGCTTTGCTTTTGCGGTGGCGGGCGTTGAAAATCCATGAGAGATGCATTAGTTGGAACCACTGTCCCCGAAATATGTTGCATAGCACCGGCTAATGTTATACACAGTCTGTTATATAGTGGTGAAATCACACACACACACACACACATGAGACACAACAGACCTGCACGTCAGCCACGGTAAGTATCAGGCGGGCTATCATCGTTCATATTATTATTATTATTATTATTATTATTATTATTATTATAATAAATGAATAATAGCGACGTGGTGGGCCCGTCCACGCGGTGAGGGACGCCGTTATAACGGTTATAAAACCCGGACTAAAGTGGAGCCCGCCACGACTCACACACTCACTCACTCACTCACTGGACTCACTTACCTTGCTTGCTCTCTATTTTGCCCGACATTTTCGCAGCTGTGACTCCCCACCGACAGAACGCTAGCCGACCACAAGCTACCGACAACAAAACAAAAAAAAGCAAAAAAAAAAGCCTCCCCTCTTTCGGTGGTTAATTCCCTCCGAATGCGACTATTATTCCCTCATTTTTAGATGTGTTTTAGAGCGTCGCGTCCCAGCAGACGGGCGGGAGTCGGTGATTTTTCGTTGAGGCGACGCGCACACATTGATCCTGGGGGGGAAAATGTGAGCAAGTCAGTCCGTCCGTCTGTCTGTCTCCTGGTCGCCTTTTCCTCACTGGATTAGACTCTCACTCACTACTCACTACTCACTACCGCCAGGATCCAGTCGCCGAGCCCCGGAGTCGGTCGATCCTGGGGGAGAGAGAGAGAGAGAGCGCCGCGGCCCCCGGTGCAACAGTGCCCCCTGGCGGGAGGAATTAGCCACGCCGTGTTGTCATCGAAAGGGACGGGATGGGCGAGAAACCCCCGATGCAGATGCGCATGCGCGATGTCTGCCTCGGAGACGGGGGGCGCAGCAGTCAGACCCGAATTATACAAAAAAAAGACCCTAATAAAAAAATAGGAAAAAGACCCTAATAACAAAAATGGAAAAAAAGACCCTAATAAAAAAATAGGAAAAAGACCCTAATAACAAAAATGGAAAAAAATACCCTAATAAAAAAATACCCTAAAAAATAGAAGTAAAATAGAATATATACAAGAAAATCTATATTGTATTGATATTATCTTATTTAAACGCGCCCACATTCTGTATATTGCACGTTGGGTCGCTATGGAAAGATTAATTTATAATGTAAAAACATTTATCGAAATATTGAACATTCGGTCGGCGCTCCATCTATTATTCACATCTTTAATTGAATCTGACTTAATGTGACCCTTGGGATTCATAATTTTTCCGATAACAATTAACACAATGATATCAACAAATAAGCACAAAAAAAACTATCACTTGAACACAGCATAGTTGAGTTAACTTTTATTATGATGCATAGAGTTGATCATATTATTATTATGTTATTTTTTCAATATGCTTACGACTATCCTATCCCACCGTCCAGTCAGTCTCTTGATTGTCAATGGTTGCTGGTAGTGGCAGCCATAGGGCAGGAGGTTATATTCACTGTTCAGGTGGTGTGATGGGTGGGCTGTGATTGTTCTGGTGCAGTCAGAAAGCTGTGAAATAGCTTCTGCTGTTTGGGAATGCTGATTAATGTGCTACTGCCGTGTTACTGGTTGTTATCTGATTGAGTTTGTTGTCCAATGCTGCCCCCCAGCATCGGATGGTAAATATGAGGTTGTGTTTTGTGTGAAAGTTTTGGTGCGTGAACGTTTGAATTCCAGGTGGGCTTCTTGTCGATCAATGTGCCAAGATATCTATATTTTGCAATATAAATCTACAAAACAAACACTTCATCAACCCTTAATCAACCCGACCCATTGTCTTGATGCTGGTCAATTTGATTGGTCTTTGATTTTATTCCCCCCCCACTACTATACTATACTATACATTACCACACCAAGCCACACCATAATCACTCAACACCATACTATACAATACACACCAAACTATATCACTGTACACCATACAATACTATACTATAGACTACCACACCAAACTATATCACTCTATTACACTATACAGTACCACACCACACAATATCACTCTACACCATACAATACTATACACTACCACTCCACACTATACTATACTACCACACTGCACACACGTGGTGAATCGGCTAATCAATGCCCACAGGTTAAGCCAGCTAGAGGGCCTGTCTTCATTCAAGCACACACTCTGCAATAAACCAGTTTATATAGCGCAGGTGATAACAGCTAGCATGCTACCGCTCCCCTTGACTGTGTGAGTGTGTGAGTGTGTGTGGGTGGTGAGGGTTGGTTTAACGTGTGTGTGTGTGTGTGCATTGATTAGTCAATACACCACAGGTGTGCAGCCTCACCCAGCCCCAGACTCTAATCAGTCTGACTCGAGGCTACACACACACACACACACACACACACACACACACACACACACACATACTCTTCAGCTACTATTGTAACATTACACTAAATCATACTATACTATGCTATGCTATACTATATTGCACGACACTATATTCTAGTATCCTATCATATACTAGTCTATACTATACTGTATTGTAGTGTATTACATTACACTATACTACTATACTATATACATCGAAACATATACAAAATAATGATTGTATATGCCATTCAATGTATGACCCTAACCCTATATCTTACAATATAGAGGGCAGAGGGGGAGAGGGGGGAGGAAACGAGGTGAAGACAAAGTAGTAGACTTTGAAAGTCTTCTGTGACCTCTGTGTTGAACGGGAGCTCTTTCCATGACACAGTCTACCTACTTAATGCTTGACGTGGTCACCGGGACTAAAGAACAAGCTTCCAGAACATTCCTCTGGCATCTCAAGGAGAGGGAGGCATGCCCTGACTGCTTATTATGAATAATTGATCCAACTGGCAGAACAATCTGCATTCCTTGAGTGATCTGGGTCACCTAATGACCACGATGCAGTGCAAAACATTTGGAAAGTTATTCCCAGTCCTTTTGTGCATCTTCGTTTTGAGTTTTGTTTTCTCAACGTTATCAGTTATCGTTTATCGGAGTTAAAGGTTCATATTTACTTTGGCTGTGGCCACTCACTGTGCCCACATAATACGGTAAAAGATAAAATTGTGTGTGTGTGTGTGTGTGTGTGTGTGTGTGTGTGTGTGTGTGTGTGTGTGGGTGTGGGTGGGTGTGTGTATGCGGAGGGTGTGTGTGCGGGGTGTGTCTCTGTGTGTGGGTTTATTTATGATATTGTCGATATGCTTCCTTGTTCACTTAGCGCTTGAACTCTTCAGTAAAAGAACACACATGAAATGCCCCATTGGAACTACATACCTGCAATCCCAACAAATCAATTCAGCAAATAGCAAATATAAATAGCAAATATTCCTCATCAATAGTTTTTAGGAATTAGTTGTTTTCACATTATACATTTGACGAAAGTGTAACAAGAGAGGCTACATGGAGTTACTACTCCGTTACATGACAGTAATAGATGCTGTCTGTTCTATATTCTTTCGGTGTAATTCCTGTATCTGCCAGAGGGTGGTGCTCATGATCTGCTGATGTTTTGTCTGCCTGTCGCCTCGGCGCACGTCTCACTCATATCTGAAAGTTATCAACAAAAAATAATAATTGATGCCTTTCAAACAGTTGCACAAATGAAGCACTTTATAGATTCAGAGTTTAATCAATGACAAGAAGCAAAACCACAAACCTGGGATGTAAGGACTAAAAACAAACAAAAAAGAGAATATATTTGTAAGACGCTTTAAAGAAAAAATCCATGAAATAGCAGGTTAAAGACGACGCTTTGTCCCAGTCACAAGATATCAACACGCCAGCAGCCCATACGAAATGATGCGCTACAGATGATTCAACAGAAGCTAGCTGTTGCAGTGTGGTCGTGCGTTGGCTCCTCCGAAAGCCAAGAAATAAAGTGAGAAGAAAGTAAGTAAGTAAGTCAGTAAGTAAGTAAGTAAGTGAGACAGTGGTGTTGTAGTTGAGCGGAGGAGGGCTGGTCTGCGGCTAAGGGACAGACAGACAGACAGACAGACAGACAGACAGACAGACAGACGGACGAACGCGCGCTTGATCTGTCTACCCGGCGGTGGGCGTGTGGCGACGGGGAGCTCAAACACAGTTTAGGCCTGAGTTCTTACCCTTGGCCAGCGGTCAGAGTATAGACCCCCACCCACCACCACCCCCACCCACCCACCCACCACCCCCCTTGGTATGCCTCACATCTGAGGGCTGTGGAGACAGTGCTTAAACGATCGAATACATTTAGTGGAGTTAAGATGGACGGCCGGGGGTGGGGGTGGGGGGGGGGGTA
>PIJE02000647.1:253704-264739 GCA_002895965.2 Coryphaenoides rupestris | reverse complement strand
AAACGAGGCAGAATCCCCTCCAGGTTTCTCCATCATTGCCCACGTGTGCGTTGAAGTCCCCCAGTAGAACTATGGAGTCCCCGGATGGAACCCTTTCCAGGATGTCACCCAAGGACTCCAAGAAGGCCGGATACTCTGAGCTGCTGTTTGGTGCGTAGGCACACACAACAGTCAGAGCCTTCCCCCCAGCGACTTGCAGTCGCATGGAGGCGACCCTCTCGTTCACCGGAGAGAACTCCAACACAGCGGCGCTCAGCCAGGGACTTGTGAGTATCCCCACACCCGCCTGGCGCCTCACACCCTGGGCAACTCCGGAAAAGGAGAGGGTCCAGCCCCTCTCCAGGAGTTTGGTTCCAGAACCGGTGCTGTGCGTGGAGGTGAGCCCAACCATATCTAGTTGGTACCGCTCCACCTCCCGCACCAGCTCCGGCTCCTTCCCCGCCAGTGAGGTGACGTTCCACGTCCCTAGAACCAGTCGGCGATGCCGGGGATCCGCACGCCCAGGACCCCGCTTTTGCCTACCGCCCGGTTACAATGCACCCGACCCCAATGACTCTCCCTGCAGGTGGTGAGCCCACAGGGAGGTGACTCCACGTAGTCCTTTCGGGCTTGGCCCGGCCGAGGCCCGTGGATCCAGGTCCGGCCACCAAGTGCTCGCCGACGAGCTCCCCTCCCAGGTCTGGCTCCAGAAGGGGGCCCCAGTTTCCCTTGAGGAAAGTGACTGTGTTCTTCGGGAGTCTCTTCATGGGGTCTTCATGATTAAAACAAACTAGAGAAAATATAGAATGGAATGGAATAGATGGAATAGTAGTAGCCATGGCTATGTTTTAGACTGTCCTATAAAATTGATTCTCCCCCCTGGACCAAAGCGTTTTGACCAAAGAGAGTGGAGTGGGCCCATGGAGTTATTCAAGGTGCTAGATACGATGTAGAAGAATGGCCGCCTTCGTTTATGCCAACGAAACATGTTCAGCCAGTACATGTGACATCCATCCAGAGAAAGTGGTTCAGTATTATTATTTTCACGTGGATTTTCCCAAACGTCTTTTATTTCATTAATTTACTACAGCTTCCAAACGGCACAGAAAGTTTGATTAAGAAGAGTGTGTGTGTGTGTGTGTGTGTGTGTGTGTGTGTGTGTGTGTGTGGTGTGGTGTGTGTGTGTGTGTGCAGGTGTGTGTGTGTGTGTGTGTGTGTGTGTGTGAGGAGTCTGGTGTTCTCCCAGCCTCCTCCAGTCTGTGTGTATTAAAGCATTCATGTTCTGTTGTAGTTGATCCCTGAGAACTGTCAAGCCCATATAACAAGTTCCACACACTGCTTGACATTGGCAAGGGTAAGGCAATACAAATGCAGATTTAGTTTTAATTTCCCCTCTCTCACACAAACCCTGGCTTCTCGCCATAGTTTTTATATGCGTCTGTGTCTCAAGTTATTTGCAGCAGTGTTTCTCTGCCTGCGCCCCCTCATCTCCTCACCTCTTCCTGTCTTCTCCTCCTCCTCATCCATCCATTCACCATGTATCTCAGCTCTCCCTGCTCTCACATCTCTACACTCCTCTCATCCCCCCTTCTCCTCCTCCTCATCCCTCTTTCTTCTCTCTTCTTTCTCTCTGCTCTCCCCTCTTCTCCTCTCCTCTCCTCTCTTCTCTTCTCTCTGCTTTTCTCCTTTCCTCTTCGTTCTCAAGTCCTCTCCTCCTGGCTCCTACTCTCGTTCCCTTTCTTCTTCATGAGAGGCCTAATGGTCTACAGCTGCATGCTAAATATAGCCCAGGCACAATTACCTTGGTGTTTTCCATTTGCCCCGACGCGGTGGCCTAATGCCGCCCGGATCCTGCCCTCTATCGTGACGGACATGAACTCAGCGTGGCCTTCCTCGTAGGAATAAATAAAAGGCATTCGAAATTCCACCACATTTTCAATTGACGGAAGTGACGCGGCGTTCTTCTTCTTAAACCCTGCTTAGGTTTCTTTTTTCTTGTGAAATTAACACAATAGAAGCAAAATGTTGTATCATGTATTATAATAGTTTGTTCGATTGCATTCCACATCATGTTACTATGGCCACTCAACCTACCATGCTTTCATCTCCCTCCCGAGAATATATATATATATATATATATATAAATATACAGTATATACTGTGTATATATATGGTTTCTCAAAGAGAGCTGAAACCCTGGCTTGAGTGGTCATAGTAACATGATGTGTCCAATATTGTTCGCCATCCATCACTTCCTCTCTGCTTCTTTCACCCTCTCTTAAATGTATTACTACCTCAGACCAAAGGAGTTTGTGTGTGTGTGTGTGTGTGTGTGTGTGTGTGTGTGTGTGTGGTGTGTGTGTGTGTGTGTGTGTGTGTGTGTGTGTGTGGGTGTGTGTGTGTGTGTGTGTGTGTGTGTGTGTGTGTGTGTGTGTGTGTGACGTGTGCGTGTGCATGTGCGTGCGCGTGTGTGTGGCGTGTGTATGTGTTTTCCTGTGGGGACCTGGCGGGAAATCATTAGCAGTTTTGTGAAGCACAGATGTTAAAACAGATTAATGTTCTGGGGTGACACCACATGCACACACACACACACACACACACACACACACACACACACACACACACACACACCACACACACCACACACACACACGCCGCGGCCGCGCACACACACGCACAACACACTCCAGCCCTCGTTTGGAGGAATGTTAATGTAAATGTGTCTCTTGTCAACTCATGTGTAAACTTACGCATTTATCTGGTTCTCAGGTTTCACTAAATTCACTTAGGATGGGCAAGGAGATTGGCAGTAGCATTCTACATGAGAGCGCTAAGACCTCCCTCACACAATAACACACACAACCACTGCTTTAGCAAGAATATAAAGACATATATTTATTAAGGGTTTTTACGAAGGATAATAATGAATATATTTAAGTTTCTGTTTAATTTCTCGTACACTTCACTTTTTTCTATTTTTTAACTCTAGGTTTCCATTAGAAGACAAATTGGCTTCACAACTCAAAATCAGAACACTTAGACGTACACAAATAAACAACATATGCAGGAAAATTAAATAATCTGAGATCGGCAGGATGGCCAGCGGAGCACCTGCAGTTGATTGTTACCGCTGTGTTTCCCCACGAGATTACTCCATAATCCATCAAAAAATAAATAACAGTTTCTATATAGTCTGAATTTTCCCTCTTTCACTATATATCGTATTCAAATTGACATGAACAATTCAATTTCAATTCAATTTTATTTGTATAGCCCTTAATCACAAGACAGTCTCAAAGGGCTTTACAGGTACCCTGGAAATCCAGAGTTCTCGCGAGAGCACAATTTGAATTTGCTCAGCGAGTCACTCTGGTGATCAGTAATATGCTCATTACCAGTTCCTGTTGATCCAACGTAAACCAATCACATCGGTGTATCTGATATAGGCGGGCCAAACAGATGACGACAGCGCTGCGACGGAATCAGGCCACATGAAAAAGTCTTTCGGATATACTTGGTTTACCGGCAAATCTATCGGAAATGTTGACTGAGTATCTGTACAAACCAACTATTCTTGCAAAAACTGCAAAAGTCGTTTAGTGGCTCCATTTCCATTAGGCTACATTTACGTCTCTCTGTCAAACTATTCTCTAAAACAAACTCGTTTCCGTCGCTCTGGATACGTCACCCCGTGTATTCTTCTGATTGGTCGTAGTGTTATCCAATTGCGTGCAGTGATATTTTCAAACGCCTGCTTGGTGCCGCCCCTCGAGTTGGGCCATTTTCATTGCTCATTACCAGACCTACAGCTTTCTAGATGTGGGTCTGGATTTCCAGGCTACTTTACAGGCCAGGTTGTTATGGGCCAAAAGTGATTTTGTGACACCCCCCTAGCCCCGCCCCTCTAAGGGCAAGAAACGACTCCCTTAATTAACAAGGAAGAAATCTGGAGGAGGAACACAGAGTGGGGGATCCCTCCTTCCAGGGATGGTTCAGAGTGCAATGGGTGTCATACGGGCATTAAACACAGGGGTAACAAAACATGACAAATTGTAAACGACAAAGTACAAATAGTAAATGAAACAGTAATATTATGATGGGGTGCTGGCTGGAGAGCAAGCTGGTAGCCGTCAGGTGGGGTGGCCAGGTATCCAGTCACGATCACAGCAGCACCCTAGATAGTGGAGACAACATGACGGTTAGATGGAGCACAGTAGCAGGGAACATACAAGTATCCTCAGACCTAGTACCCAGCGGCAGCTAGGGTAGGCTAGTGCTAACGGTATTAATTTAGCTGTAAATTAGAGCTGAGGGGCACTCCTAGCAGCCAAAGGCGAGGGTAAAATAGGTGGGTTTTTAGTCTCGCCTTAAATATATCAGCAGAGTCAGCCTCCCTGATTACAGGTGGCAGACTGTTCCACAGATAGGGTGCTCGATAAGAGAACGCCCTGTTTCCTGCTGAGTTTTTATTCACTTTTGGAATTGATAGAAGGCCAGCCCCTGAAGACCGGAGCGGCCGAGAAGACAATAGGGAACAATAAGGTCCTTCATGTACGATGGTGCGGACCCATGCAGGATCTTGTAGGTAAGAAGTAGCACCTTAAAATCTGATCTGGCATTTATTGGGAGCCAGTGGAGGGAAGTGAGAATAGGAGTAATGTGGTCAAACTTCCTAGTTCTCGTTAGAAGTCTAGCAGCAGCGTTCTGTACAAGCTGGAGGCTTTTTGTAGTAGAGCCCAGTAAGCCAGAGAACAGTGCATTACAGTAATCCAGTCTGGATGATATAAATGCATGGATGAGTGTCTCTGCGTCCGCAGCAGATAGCATGGGTCTCGAATCTTGGCAATGTTTCTAAGATGAAGAATGCCAGTTCTGGCTGATAACTTTGACATGGCTGATCAAATAAAGCGTAGGATCGATTCAGAACAACAAGATTTTTAACGCAGGAGCTTTTTGGCAATAGTGGAATCCCCTCAAGGCAGAGTGTGACGTCATCAAGTTGTGATTGTTTATGCTTCGGGCCGAAGATAATCATCTCAGTTTTCCCCGTGTTAAGCTGCAAGTAATTTTGGGACATCCATCTTTTGATTGCAGCGAGGCAGGATTCAACCTTTTGGATCTGTTGGAGCCGGGGGGAGTCTTTTGATCCAATGGGAATGTAGATTTGGGTGTCGTCCGCATAGCAGTGAAAGCTAATGCCAAAGCTGCGAATAATATCGCCAAGAGGGAGCATGTAGATTGCAAAGAGCAGTGGACCAAGGACCGACCCCTGGGGAACACCAAAGCTTAAGTTGCAATGCTTCGATTTTGATCCTTTGCAGACAACAAATTGTGTTCTGTCTGAGAGGTAGGATCTAAACCAGTGAAGAGCAGTGCCTTTGATGCCGACGAACAACTCATTACAATAACTATAAAACTATTTCAGAACCAAAAACACATCGGGCCTTCTACATTTCTTACAGCACACACACACCAGCTTCTGTATTGCTATGCAACCTGGCACAAGAATTTCGGGATTAATAAAGTTTGATCTTATCTTAGCTTATCTTTAACCACAATTCAAATACACACACATTCCCCACACATGTGCTTTACTAACTGTGCTCGCTGCATGTTGCATTGACTTAGCTTCTCGGCCACAATTAAGCTGACAGAGGTGGACAGCTAAGGCTCATGACAACAACATATCTACTACACATCACACAAAACATTGTATCCTGACAGTTTTCCTTTACCCTATTTCTCAAAGTAAAATAATAAAAATGAAACGGCACGCAATTCAACCCTTTTGCATCGAAATGTGAATGCTAAGCAGCTAATTGGAGGTAGCTATCTCACCAGGATAATCCACGTGATTGTAGAGAACACTCAACAGAGTTTGTCTTGATGATAACTTCTCTTCCAACAACCACGCTATTGCTTAGCAGTTTCCTCTCCCTGGCAATACTGCCAGCTCGACTTTACTTTCACGTCTTTTAATCTTACGTTCAAAGTTTCTTACTTCACTTTATCAAGGACAAAGTAGAAATATGTGGTTTCGACCCATATAACTTAAAACAATCACATTTCTCGGAGGAGAAGATGCATTTACAGTGGTTGCATACCCCTGATATCTCCAACTACCTGGTATTACAGTCCTCGTGGGCGACTAAAAAAAATAATGAAGGCCTACAAGTCTATGGACACCTATAACTTTTTGAATAGTTTGTTATATCAAATAAGGCTTTCTTGGTCCCCAGGGGGAAATCAGAAGCAACGCAGCAGTTTGTAAACAAATTCAAATTAGCTTCACATTTACCAGATACAACATTAAAGCAAATAAATGAAATAATTATTTAATTAGATAAATAATTAATAATATCCACAATCACTATCAACAACAATTAATTATACCTTATATATATACTGTATATATACTGTATATATATATATATATACATGTACATGTATATATATATATATTCTGAAATGGGCATTCTGCACTTTTACTTTTGGTACTTGCTGTACATTTTGATGTGGATGCGTTTTTATTTCAGTAGTATTCAATGGAGGAATTTTACTTTGTAACAGTGTGTCTGTACAGTGTGGTATTACTACTTTCACTTGGTAAGTACAAGGCCTGAGTGTTCTTGCTGCTTGCACCACGGCTGCCCAGACAGCAGCAGCACCGGGGTGTCCAGGGTGCATCTGTTAAGGCTCCGGGCTGAAGCAGTGCAACGGAGGCTAAGAGGTGCTTTGTCTGTCTTTCTCCACTGAGAGACGGGGAGAGGAAGCGAGACCAAAACTAATCCAGGCAGCATTTCCAATTTAACCGTGGAATTGATATACGGGCAAGATTTACCCGCAGTCTAATGAATGCTTAATGGGATATCAGTGGAGACATGTTTACCCACGCGCATGCACCCCCCCCCCCCCCCCCCCCCCCCCCCCCCCCCCCCCCCCCCCCCAACCCCCCCCCCCCCCCCCCCCCCCCCCCCCCCCCCCCCCCCCCCCCCCCCACCCCCCCCCCCCCCCCCCCCCCCCCCCACGCACACACAACACACACACACACACACACACACACACACACACACACACACACACACACAGGCAATATATTAGATTTGTTTACAGATGTGTTTTATAGAAATTTCCATGGCAGAAACAGATAATTGACTAATTTAGAATCAGCCTTGCCATCAACACACGCTCACTCCCGGAGCTGAAGCCTCGAAGTCTTCCCCTGGGTTTGAGAGACACGGACGAAGGGGTGTGTGTGTTTGTGTGTGTGTGTATGTCTGTGTGGTTTGCTTGTGTGTGTGTGTGTGTGTGTGTGTGTGTGTGTGTGTGTGTGTGTGTGTGGTGTGTGTGTGTGTGTGTGTGTGTGTGTGGTTGTGTGTGTGTGTGTAGTGTGTGTGTCTGTGGCGTTGTGTGTGTGTGTGGTGTTGTGTGTGTGTGTGTGTGTGTGTTGTGTGTGTGTTGTGTGTGTGTTGTGTGTGGTGTGTGTTGGTGTGTGTGTGTGTGTGTGGTTCGCTTGTGTGTGTGTTGTGTGTGTGTGTGTTGTGTGTGTCGTGTGTGTGTGTGTGTGTGGTTCGCTTGTGTATGTGTGTGTGTGTGTGTGTGTGGGTGTGTGTGTGTGTGTGTGTGTGGGTGTGTGTGTGTGTGTGTGTGTGTGTGTGTGGTTTGCTTGTGTATGTATGTGTGTGTTTGCGTGTGTACGTGTACATGTGTGTGTGTGTGTGTGTGATCCTTCAGCTCCCAGCGGGATCGGCAGAATGAGCAGCTAGCGGTCGGGCTCGGCTGGAGCCATCCAGCGTCTGCGTTTAACGAGTTGTTCTGTCAGCTGTTTGCATCAGGAGGGGGGTGTAACAATCAGCTGCAGGTGCTCCGCTGGCCGTGCTGCGGCGTCTCCCAGCGTCCGTCCAAACCCTCCGAAAAAAAATACAAAAAACGCAGAGCCTCGCGAACGGCAGCGTCAACTCGCCACTTTCGCTCATCATAAACGTATCTCCTGTGTGTGTGTGTGTTTGCACGGAGCTCCTCTTCTGCTGCTGCTTACAGGATTACGCACCTGCCTGCAATCTCTGCATCTCCTCCTCAGCGAACACACCTGTCACCCGTCAGTGCGTCACCTCTCCGGCATATCAGCCCCTCACCGTCTGATCGCTGTCTGCACTCCGCGGTAGTTTCCCCGCTCAGGGTAGTCTCAGTCCTACTCTGAGTCCTAGGAGTCTGTTTCTCCCTCGTGTTGTATCTCAGTGACTCAGTGTTCCCCCTTTGTTCAGGTTACTCTCCTTGTTTGTTCCATTATCCGTTGCCGAATCACACCTGTCTGTCTGACTGCCTTGTCTGTTGACGAGTGTTGTATCTCAGTGACAAGTGCCTCAGTGTTCCCCCTTTGTTCAGGTTACTCTCCTTGTTTGTTCCATTATCCGTTGCCGAATCACACCTGTCTGTCTGACTGCCTTGTCTGTTGACGAACCACCGCCTGTCTGTCTGACTACCCTGTCCGTTTCCGAACCACTGCCTGTCTGTCTGACTACCCCGTCCGTTGCCGAACCACTCACCTGTCTGTCTGACTACCCTCCTGTTCCGAACCGCACCTGTCTGTCTGACTACCCTGTCTGAGGCCGAACCACCGCCTGTCTGTCTGACTACCCCATCCGTTGCCGAACCACCGCCTGTCTGTCTGACTACCCCATCTGTTTCCGAACCACCGCCTGTCTGTCTGACTACCCCATCCGTTGCCGAACCACTGCCTGTCTGTCTGACTCCCCTGTCTGTTTTTTAAACCACCGTCTGTCTGACTAGCCCATCCGTTGCTCAACTACCGCATGTGTCTTCCTGACCGGCCGTGGTAGAAATACAACCTAGACTTGATTTATTCTCCTGTGTCTGTGTGTGGGTTTGGGTTTGATCTGTTCCACTTGACAACATCATGTAATTCTTTTGAAGATTTATAATTTGTGGATGTGGTGAAATGGAATACGATTGAATTTGTGCCCTGCGGAGCGGGTAGAACGGTGGGTTGATGCGATGAGGCATTTTCATTGTGTATTGTGGATGCATCCATTTGGGCGTAGCAACTGGTTGGATAGAGACATGAGAGAACATGCATTTGCCACGACGCAATTTTGTAACAGTCCATTTTCCGTCCCGTTCGTTAATGTCCGTGCGATGCTCGTCTTGAATTTGTGCAGCAAATTATACTTAAGTGACACGCGGATGACATCTAGTGTGACATGGACGCTCTATGCCATGCTATGATATACTTTCATGTTGTCTTTCTGATTCATATGCAACTTGGGGATTTGTGTCAAAATCTGCTCTGAATATGAACCTGAACATGTCACAGGACTTGTTGAATGACGCTGATCACGTGAAAACATGAATAAACGATTTATAGAGAAAAAAATACGTAAAAAGGCACCTTTCCTCAGCGCATAGCAATAGCATAGCATCCATGCGAAACTGTTGAAAAGCCAGTGGCAGGTGTAATGTCCGGCTCAAGGCCTTCTCTCAGCGGTCGACGTTTACAGGTGCTGTTCATGCAGACGCACAATCTATTAAAGCCATTTGGTAACATTAATATAAAACGATGGGTCTAATATAGATTTGAGAGGCGTCACACGATTGGTACATCTTGCATGCCGCTGGAGTGTCTTTTAGCATTGTTGTAGCCATGCGGGATTTCCTTCTAATTTTGTCCTTCCTGTGTTTTTTCGGTGTTTTTGGTCTTTGTGATTGGCTAAGCTCCCCTTTATGATTGTCTTGGGTAATCACAGACAATGAGGTTGTCTCACAATGTCCCGCGCTATCATTGTGAGACGCAGAAGTATGTTTATACTGTTGGATTGACGATAAGGTATAGTGTACAGCGATATAGCATCTGTGAGTCTCTCTCTGTTCTGTCCTCCTGGAGGTTGAGCGGTGGACAGACTGGAGAGCTGTCAATCTCCACACCAGACTCCAGTGCAGACTGACAATGGGAGGAGACAAGATGTTTCGAAGACGTTAAAGGGGAACTTGCAGGTTGGCATCCCCTGTGAATTAATGTGGAGTAAGTAGCAGCACATCGATTCAAACAATGATTGTAATCTTTTTAGACAGCTGAACTCACAGCTGACACGCGTAAAAACCAACAAAACCAAGACGTGGCGATGGAACAACAAATGCTCGAGTAGAGTCGAGTAGAACCAGTAGAATCGCAATGTCTAGAGCGCCAATACTCAATACATAAATGTATTATTTCTGTGGCACTCTTAGTTCTCTATAGCTTGTGGCCCCTTTAAATGCGCCAGGCTGTTGTGAATCCTTTCTGTTCACAGAATTTCCAGTTCGATGCACTTGACATTGTGATTCAACATACAATTCACTAGCAATGGAATTTGTAAAACTTGTGATGTTCAAGTTCATTTGTTTTGCTCTGCTCATCACAACTAATTGGACTATGAACGAAATCGCAGTGTGGCCAATTGCAATATACAAATCACAGGAGCTGCAATTTTTTGATCAGGGTTAAATGTGTCGGCCTAAATATACATTCATGAGGCCGTTATAAATGAAGTACTGTAGTACTGCACAGATTGTCATGATGCACATGCCCTAAGTTTCCACTGTCAATCATTCAATAATCATCTCATCAGCCAAATCACCTCCACCTTTGTCCCCGTCTTTTACCCGTCGTAAATAAGCTCCTTTTCACACACTGTATGTCCGCAAGTATTTCCAGCATTTCCCAGATCGACTGACAGTTGCAGACACTGCCTGTCCCCGACTTACCTGCTTCGTCTGACCCCGCTCCAGCGTCACCTGTGTCATCACCTGTGTCCCCGCTCCAACGTAATTTCCAAACGTCTCCAGTGTTGTGCTGCATTTGGGTCCTAAACACACTCTTTACAGAGATGCCCTGGCCTACATATTGTTTTCTCCATATCTAAGAAAATAGTGAAAATTGAACGTGAAAATTGCAATGCAAAAACGATATACAATACATACAATTCTAATAAAAGGTAATACCTTCTCATAGTGAATCATATGGCAATATCTGTCAAAATAATATTATTTTTGTACCATA
>PIJE02000647.1:243704-246204 GCA_002895965.2 Coryphaenoides rupestris | reverse complement strand
CTTTTCAGTTGAATGTATGTTACAATGAAAAGAATGCTCTCTTCTAGCCATTCTGCTACAGTGCTGTAACAATTTTGTGACCAAATGTCCTATTTCATGCTGTGAAACCGCTTATTTTGTTGTACCGAGTGTGGATTTCAACTTTCCATTGTGCAGTTAAATTGGAGTTCTGTCAAACAATTAAGGTGTAACACATGTAACTCCTTATAGTTTTGTTTCTGCTGAGTTGCAGGCTATTGCTTTGAGTTGTAGGCCTATGCCAAGCAAATGTATTCCTGTATGGGGGTTTTCTCTCCCCACATAATTGCTGACACTCAATCAGACATTTTGAATGTTGGAATATATATTTTCCTTATATAATAGGCCTGTTTTTTTGGTAGACACCATGCTGTAACAATTTTGTGACCAAATGGCCAATTTCATGCTGTGAAACCGCATCGTTTTGCATTGTGTGTGTGTGTGTGCATGCGTGTGTGTGCTGCGTGATGAGCCAACTGATTGACCTGATTTAACTGAATTCAAAACAAATTCAACGGAGCCTGAGCCGGAAACCAAAAGCTAAAAAGGGCCGTAGTTCTGCCTTGTGTCCTGTTCCCTGTATGTGGAGATATTCTTCCAAACAAACCCTGTTGTTTTTTTGGTGAATCTCTACAGTGGCCGGCCATCGTATTGATTTGAAACATTTCTAGACACTTTAAGAACGCTGGTGTCCAGACAGGATGTTTTGACTTGTCTCCCCGTATGGAAAAGTTTACTCAGGCCGGCTGAGATTGTCTTCGCTGTCGGCCAATTGCACGTTCACAGATCCCCGTCTAGCCCAGGAGCGAGATTCGTCGAAAAAAAACCAAATTTGAAGCGAAATAAACTATAACGGCCCGTTCACCCCGATTTCAGCTCTTGACTTGTGAGACTAGATCGTAGGTGACGGTGCAATAAAATATAATGTAATATATGCAAATGAAGTGTTGGCCGTTGAGCAGGGTCGGGGGGGGAAAAAAGGGAACGGCTTGTGTGACATGATTTAAGTTGAGACCCGCGAGGCTGAAATGGCTGAAACAAGACGTGTTTTTTCACCTTGCAATAAGAACCGTTGAGTTCATATGACGAATGCGGTCCAATTTGCTACCAATTAACCAGTCCATTAAGATAGCTGAGAATGGTATTTCCATCCACACCTCCTCAAATGTGCTGCTCAGTTATTCATGTGTGCGTCTGTGTGTGTGTGTGTGTGTGTGTGCGTGCTTGTGTGTGCGTGTGCGTGTGGATCTAGAAAATGCAGATGAAATGGCAGAATGAGCGAGCGAGAGAGAGAGAGAGAGCATTTTCATTATTAAACACTCTGGTTCCCATCTTTTTATTCCAGCCCATTATGGTATGAATTGATGTTCCTATTCATCTCTATTAGTGTCAACCTCCCCAATCACCCATTTCATTTTCTCCCGAGATAGACTCATAGAATCATTGAGGTTATAGGCTAAGGTTACAGCCGTTTACAACTATTACTACTCTTTAGGCAATGCATTTTTACTCAAAGTGACTATTGTTGGACTTGTATGTGTCAATAAAGAACAGATATAGTGGGTTCAGGGCATGTTCCTAAAGGAAGCTATCCAAGTAGACTGTGGTACAGTGTGGTTAGGGTTCGATCCCAGAACCTTTCAGCTGGGAGGCGAACACCCACTAACCACAGGACTAACCACAGAGTCAGGGACCCCTGCTCTGTGTGTGCGTTTGTGTTTTCCTGTTTCTGTCTTTAGTTTAATCGTTCCGCACCTGTCCACCAGATCGACTCAGACTTTGAAAAGACGAGTACTTCATTCCCCTCACCTGTGTTACCTGTTAGTCTCCCCACACCTGTACCTCACTCTGTATCAGCATCCTCATATACGTACAGTATATATATATATATATATATATATTTTTATATATAACCCCTCTTCCTGTTGGCTCGGTTAAGTGTTTTGTTCTCGTGGTTTTTGGTTATTTCCACGAGTTCCTGTGTTTCGTTTCACGGCTAAGCAGAGTTCTACAATATTCCATTCAAGAAGCTTGGTTTTCATCACATCGTAAGAGAAAATCTTCGTTTTGAATTTCAAAAAAGAGCAACTAAACTTTGCTCTCTCACTCTCTTACTCTCAGTGATACTCTGAGGAGTGAAGGCCCTGAGCCCTGCCACGCTCGTAGCTTAGCGTGGCAGGAGGGGGGGGCACCACACGAGGTCTGTAGGAGATCTGTGTGTGTGTGTGTGTGTGTGTGTCTGTAGATGTGTGAGTCTGTGTATGCATGCCTGTGTAACTTTATTTGGTTATAATGTTATGGAGCGCAGCGGGTCATCTTATTGGCATTAATCACAACTTTATATATTTTTTCCCATAAAAAAGATAATTAGCAGAAACCACAACATTTCTTATTTATTTGGTGTTGACTTAAAGCTGTTAAACAGTAAGGGTTTAAGAAAGAGGGGGTCCTAACTTTGTTCTGAATCAATAATTCACTACAC
>PIJE02000647.1:228704-236204 GCA_002895965.2 Coryphaenoides rupestris | reverse complement strand
GTGGAGCGGATGTGGTTGGTGGCTGGTTTATGCAGTCTCACCTGGCCCAAGTCAGGCTGATTAGAGTCTGTGGTTTGGTGAGGCTGCAACCAGCCATCAACACACACACACACACACACACACACACACACTCAAGAGAGCACTAGCATGTTAGCATTCAACACCTGCTCCGTCAACCAAACATTCTCCAATAAACAAGTTCATCATCGACCATTTCCCCGTGTCCATGGGTCAGAGGAGCCCAGCAGAAGCTACTTAAGTGGCTGCTTATGGTCGCTGCTAAAGGGATCATGCAACACGCCACTGAAGTGGTTTGTTTATCCTCAGGTTTATCGGAAAGTTTGTCGAATGTTTGCGCGCTCCCGAGTGTGTGTGGGGATGGGAGTCTGTTTTTGATAGGTCACCTCATGGCCAGGGAATGTTTTCTTTCTAGAAATGTCACCCGGGGTGCGACTAGATTTAAAGCCTGGCATATATACATCCTGCTTCCCGCCAATTCTTTAACAATGAATCAAGACTCTAAAATGGGTCATGGGACCCTTTTTTGAAGGGGTGTGAAACCCGGGTCCCTGAGGACAGATTAATGTTTCTCACTTTGGTGAGTTGTTGAAAAGGTTTCCTTGGAATGTTGTGGTAAATTAACTAAATTTAGAGAGTGCAGAGAGAGAGAGCGAGTGAGAGAGAGAGAGAGAGAGCGAGAGCGAGAGCGAGAGCGAGAGCGAGAGCGAGAGCGAGAGCGAGAGGGAGAGAGAGAGAGAGAGGAGAGAGAGAGAGAGAGAGAGAGAGAGAGGGAGAGAGAGAGAGAGAGCGGATGAGGAGAAGGGGTGGTCTTGCTGTCATTACATGAAAGATTAATTAATCCCAGCAGAGCAGCAGAAATGCTAAAAGCGTTTCACCCAGATACACAGCAGGGCCCGGGCTGAGCTCTACCTATGTTGTAAATACATCAAGCAACATGTTCATGAAGACCCCAACTTCTCTTTTATTTCTATTTTACAAACATGTCCCATTCCATTGGTCGATGTTGTAGAGATATGTTTTCTTTCTTAATTTTTTTATTTATCAATTCAATGTTCATGTTGTTCATGTTTCATTGTTTTTTTTTGTCTTCCGTGTTAGTTTAAAAATGGAATCTGCTTTTACGATCTTCTAAATTCTTAACCTGACTACGAGTCGCACAATACATTCATCCCCAACACATTTATTCATCCCCAACCATCTTCCAAAATATAGTTTGCGTCGGTTAGACCAGGTAGGTGCAGTACCACCGTGGGTTGGAACGCCTCTTTCACGATGGCCAGTGGCATACCATATGGTACTCATTTTTTAACCATTTATTTAGAGGCTGTTACCAATTTAACTTTGAAAAGTTCTCTTCCCACCCACCGCATATATTCCCCCGAGTGTGTGTGTGTGAACTCCAACTGACAGACACAAGCGCAGCCGTGCCTGTCTAGTGTTTTAAGGTGAAGCCGTACAAGCCTACTGAAGCACGGCAATGTTCACAAATCATTCAGCTGTCGCGCCGCATTAGCTCTCCGCGACGGGAATGTACACAGTTGTCCGATGTGAGCGGAGTTCAGAACCAAACTAACCTGACACACGGCGTGGTGCTTTCCCCACAAGCTAATTGATTGAAAATGTTTCAAACGTTTAACATTTAAAATATTGTGTAAATATTTTGATTCGGAAGCTCGCTCTGGAATAATTAGCAGAATATAAACTCCACAAAAATATGAACGCAACACTTTTGTCTTATATTGTTCTTTTTATTCGATCTTTTCAACTCATGAGGAACGGGAATGACAAATACGTTTTGGCAGTTATCAATGCCACAGGTTAAACCAGCCCATCCCCACACACACTCGGGACCCGTGAATGACACTCATTACGGGGTGAACTCATATATGTAGCCGTGGACTTACTTAAGCGGTAGACTCAATAAGTTGTACCCGTGAAATGACACTCATTTACGGGGTGCACTCATATATGTAGCCGTGGACTTACTTAAGCGGTAGACTCAATAAGTTGTACCCGTGAAATGACACTCATTTACGGGGTGCACTCATATATGTAGCCGTGGACTTACTTAAGCGGTAGACTCAATAAGTTGTACCGTGAAATGACACTCATTTACGGGGTGCACTCATATATGTAGCCGTGGACTTACTTAAGCGGTAGACTCAATAAGTTGTACCCGTGAAATGACACTCATTTACGGGGTGCACTCATATATGTAGCCGGGGTGGCCGAGTGGTAATCACACGACGCCCACACACGGACACACACGGACACACACAGACCCCCAGAGCTCCAGAGCTCCAGAGCTCCAGACATACAGACCTCCAGACATCCAGACATCCAGACATCCAGAGATCCAGACATCCAGAGACCCAGAGACCCAGACACCCAGACACCCAGACATCCAGAGCTCCAGAGCTCCAGACATCCAGACATCCAGACATCCAGAGACCCAGAGACCCAGAGCTCCAGAGATCCAGAGATCCAGAGCTCCAGACATCCAGAGACCCAGAGACCCAGAGCTCCAGAGATCCAGAGATCCAGACATCCAGAGATCCAGACATCCAGAGATCCAGACATCCAGAGACCCAGACATCCAGAGCTCCAGACATCCAGAGACCCAGAGACCCAGACATCCAGAGATCCAGACATCCAGACATCCAGACATCCAGAGACCCAGAGACCCAGAGACCCAGAGACCCAGAGCTCCAGAGATCCAGACATCCAGACATCCAGAGACCCAGAGACCCAGAGACCCAGAGCTCCAGAGATCCAGACATCCAGACATCCAGACATCCAGACATCCAGAGACCCAGAGCTCCAGAGCTCCAGAGATCCAGAGACCCAGAGACCCAGAGCTCCAGAGCTCCAGAGATCCAGATATCCAGATATCCAGACATCCAGACATCCAGACATCCAGACATCCAGAGACCCAGAGACCCAGAGACCCAGAGACCCAGAGCTCCAGAGACCAAGACACCCAGACACCCAGACATCCAGACATCCAGAGACCCAGAGACCCAGAGACCCAGAGCTCCAGAGATCCAGACATCCAGAGACCCAGAGCTCCAGAGCTCCAGAGCCCCAGAGATCCAGAGATCCAGACATCCAGACATCCAGACATCCAGAGACCCAGAGATCCAGAGCTCCAGAGATCCAGACATCCAGAGACCCAGAGACCCAGAGACCCAGAGCTCCAGAGATCCAGACATCCAGACATCCAGACATCCAGACATCCAGACATCCAGAGACCCAGAGACCCAGAGACCCAGAGCTCCAGAGATCCAGACATCCAGAGACCCAGAGACCCAGAGCTCCAGAGCTCCAGAGATCCAGAGATCCAGACATCCAGACATCCAGACATCCAGAGACCCAGAGACCCAGAGCTCCAGAGCTCCAGAGATCCAGAGCTCCAGAGATCCAGACATCCAGACATCCAGACATCCAGAGACCCAGAGACCCAGAGACCCAGACATCCAGACACCCAGAGCTCCAGACACCCAGACACCCAGACCTCCAGAGCTCCGGACATCCAGACATCCAGACATCCAGGGGCACCGGCTCTCCCCTATACTTACCCGAGGTGGGGGACTCCCGAGGCGGGGGACTCACTCCCGGGGCGGACCCCACCACCTCATATATGTAGCCGTGGACTTACTTAAGCGGTAGACTCAATAAGTTGTACCCGTGAAATGACACTCATTTACGGGGTGCACTCATATATGTAGCCGTGGACTTACTTAAGCGGTAGACTCAATAAGTTGTACCCGTGAAATGACACTCATTTACGGGGTGCACTCATATATGTAGCCGTGGACTTACTTAAGCGGTAGACTCAATAAGTTGTACCCGTGAAATGACACTCATTTACGGGGTGCACTCATATATGTAGCCGTGGACTTACTTAAGCGGTAGACTCAATAAGTTGTACCCGTGAAATGACACTCATTTACGGGGTGCACTCATATATGTAGCCGTGGACTTACTTAAGCGGTAGACTCAATAAGTTGTACCCGTGAAATGACACTCATTTACGGGGTGCACTCATATATGTAGCCGGGGTGGCCGAGTGGTAATCACACGACGCCCACACACGGACACACACGGACACACACAGACCCCCAGAGCTCCAGAGCTCCAGAGCTCCAGACATACAGACCTCCAGACATCCAGACATCCAGACATCCAGAGATCCAGACATCCAGAGACCCAGAGACCCAGACACCCAGACACCCAGACATCCAGAGCTCCAGAGCTCCAGACATCCAGACATCCAGACATCCAGAGACCCAGAGACCCAGAGCTCCAGAGATCCAGAGATCCAGAGCTCCAGACATCCAGAGACCCAGAGACCCAGAGCTCCAGAGATCCAGAGATCCAGACATCCAGAGATCCAGACATCCAGAGATCCAGACATCCAGAGACCCAGACATCCAGAGCTCCAGACATCCAGAGACCCAGAGACCCAGACATCCAGAGATCCAGACATCCAGACATCCAGAGACCCAGAGACCCAGAGACCCAGAGACCCAGAGCTCCAGAGATCCAGACATCCAGACACCAGAGACCCTCAGAGACCTAGAGACCTGCCAAACCTGCAATCTCCAAGATCCAGACATCCAGAACATCCAAACATCGTCAGACATCCAGAGACCCAGAGACCCAGACTCCGAGAGATCCAGACATCCAAGATCTCCAGAGACCCAAGTGCCAGAGCTCCAGAGATCTCAGAGAATCCAGACAGTCTCAAGCATCCACGACATTCCAGACATCAGAGACCCAGAGACCCAAGACCCACGAGCCTCAAGACCAAGACACCCATGACACCCAAGACATCTCAGACATCCAAGCCCAGAGACCCAGAAGACCCAGAAGCTACCAGAAGCGCCAGAAGTTCCAGAGATCCAGACATCCAGACACCCAGACATCCAGGAGACAGCTCGCAGAGACCACAGAGACCAGAGACCCAGACACCCAGAGCTCCAGACCCAGAAACCCAGACCTCCAGAGCTCCGGACATCCAGACATCCAGACATCCAGGGGCACCGTTCTACCCCTGATATCTTACCCGAGGTGGGGGACTCGCGAGGCGGGGGACTGCACTCCCGGGGCGGACCCCACCGACCTCATATGTAGCCGTGGACTTACTTAAGCGGTAGATACTTCACCACACTCACTACCCGCTATTACTCCTTCACAGACTAGGACTTTCATTAACAGACCTAACTCTCGCTCTCTGTCGAACCATTCTTCTCGGAACACCAGAAGCTCGCTATGTATGCAATACTCTAAAGATGACTCCCACGCGAGATACCCGCGCAGTAACTAATTCCGAGAGCTATTATGCCACCGACAGTTTCACTGACTGACACATCTCCCCTCCAGACATGTCCAAAGCCATCACAGCATAACAGGGATAAGATAATTTTTGAGACTAGTCTTCAGATTGACCTCTATACGTGAGAACTTTAGCCCATATAGATGTTAAGTTGACACCGCCTAAAGAAGCACTATTTCTGCATTAGGGCTCACTGGAGTATATTGCACGTACTATACCTTGCTGGAGGGATTATGGACAGATAGCACCCCCAAAGATCCAGACAGGTCGGCTATCTTGGCAGCAGCAAGAGCCCAGGGTGGTATTGACGACGACTCAGGCCGCATTAATGACTCAGAGCCTCCATCGACAGTCAAATCGCCTACGCAGAGAGCTCTATCCTCCGTGGTGAATGATTGAATCAGGCATTTACGATATGGTTTTTGGCATTTCTGAACTCCCGCCCGTCACAATCTGGGTATTACCATGGAGGCAACAGTACTTATGCCTGTGATTACAACTTCTACTATATAGACCCTACTCTGATTCCGGGCGGAGGACCACCGGAGTAGAGGCGGTAGGTGAAATTGACCATGATTAGGAAACGAGGAGAGTAAGCCGAACAGCCTGAATGATTTATGTGAATTGGGTCAATTCGGTGCCACCGCAAGACATCAGTGCTTTCATAGTCAGAACCGCGGCGGGTGCGTTAGGTTAACTTACAAGTCTATACAGTCTGCAGTTGGGGTTCAATAACCCTTAAAACTAAGCGTATCCTAGAAAAGACAGTGAAAAGGGAATCACACACAGGCTATAGCAAAGCGTCGCCATGTCTGTCAAGATTTCTCTAGGAGTCTCACAGAAACAGCGACATGGACGCCAGGTCTTACGGGTGCGGGAAATAATATTTGCGCGGTTTGGTTTGGGGTTGGGGCCAAGAGAGGGAAACATTTCATAATAAGTTAATATTGGTAACCTCCAGGCCTCTAAATTAAAAATGGTTAAAAAGATGACAGATGACCCTCATCAAGAAAGTGGATATATGCGCCACTGGCCACCTAGAAGCACCTGTCGCAAAGAGGGTTCTACAGAGAATCCAGACATAACCCACCCCGAAGACGGTGGTACTGTCACTCAAGAAGCACAAGAGGCGCTAGCCATGGTCTAAAAAAAACCCACCGACACGACGCAACCCAGCAGCTCAGAGATTTATATTCGTTAACGAAATTAACACTGACCTGGTCTAACCGACGCAAACTATATTTTGGAAGATGGTTTACAATAAATGTGTTGGGGATGAATGTATTGTGCGACTCGTAGTCAGGTTAAGAATTTAGAAGATCGTAAAAGCAGATTCCATTTTTAAACTAACACGGAAGACAAAAAAAAACAATGAAACATGAACAACATGAACATTGAATTGATAAATAAAAAAATTAAGAAAGAAAACATATCTCTACACTCGACATGGAATGGGGACATGTTTGTAAAATAGAAATAAAAGAGAAGTTGGGGTCTTCATGAAACATGATGCTTGATGTATTACAACATAGGTAGAGCTCAGCCGGGCCCTGCTGTGTATCTGGTGAAACGCTTTTTAGCATTTCTGCTGCTCTGCTGGGATTAATTAATCTTTCATGTAATGACAGCAAGACCACCCCTTCTCCTTCTCCTCATCCGCTCTCTCTCTCTCTCTCTCTCTCTCTCTCTCTCTCTCACTCGCTCTCTCTCTCTGCACTCTCTAAATTTAGTTAATTTACCACAACATTCCAAGGAAACCTTTTCAACAACTCACCAAAGTGAGAAACATTAATCTGTCCTCAGGGACCCGGGTTTCACACCCCTTCTAAAAAAAGGGTCCCATGACCCATTTTAGAGTCTTGATTCATTGTTAAAGAATTGGCGGGAAGCAGGATGTATATATGCCAGGCTTTAAATCTAGTCGCACCCCGGGTGACATTTCTAGAAAGAAAACATTCCCTGGCCATGAGGTGACCTATCAAAAACAGACTCCCATCTAACTTGGGGTCATGACCCTGAAGGAAACACAAGACGGTGTTTTTTTAGAGGTCTGGTTCCAGACCAGAGAAGAGGGTCATGAGAAGAGTATAACCACTGGTCAAATAGTTCTGGTGAAAGAAAAAACGATAGACGTAGATTCT
>PIJE02000647.1:219057-224533 GCA_002895965.2 Coryphaenoides rupestris | reverse complement strand
GAGATTGATAGGAAGGAGATGGGAGACGAAGGTACGACAGCCTGGAATCCATCGTTCGGCTAGACTTATTTCCTATGTCTCTGCATCTCATGGCTACTCTCGTCTCCTTCTCTCTTCTCCCCTCTCCTCTCTTCTCCCTCTATCCACCCTTCTTCCTCCTCTCCTCTCTTCTCTCTTCTCTCTCACTCCTTCTTCAACTTCTCTCTCTCTCTCTCTCTCTCTCTCTCTCTCTTCTTCTCTCTCTCTCTCCTCTCTTCTCTCTCTCTCTCTCCTCTCTCCCTCTCCCCCTCCTCTCCTCTATCTTTCACACACACACACACACACACACACACACACACACACACACAGCCTCCAGGACTGGAAGTGGATCTGGGCTTATTTCAGATGGAAACTAAGGATTTTCCGCAAAGCTTCAATCTATTATTTTTGGTCTTTTCTTTTTTTTCTTTTTTTTTCTTTCTTTCATTCTTTCTTTCTTTTTTTCTCCCTGTTCTTGACGGAGGGTGGGAGAGAGGCTCCACACACACACACACACACACACACTCACACTCTGCAACACTCTCAGCCATGCATACTCCCTCTGCTGTCTCTTTTACGTTCTCTCTCTCCTGAGATAGAAGGATAGAATGACAATGAAACGATAGAGCTGTAGAGCGCTAGATAAAGAACGGATCTGGAGATCTGGAGCCAAGAGGAAGAACGGAAGTGACAGAATAAGGAGGAAAGAAACAATAATGAAAAAAACCCATAAATTGTTCCCCCGACTCCGCTGGCTGTTCCAGCGGTGCCACGTGGACACATCCTGCCTCATTCTCTTTGTGTGTGTGTGTGTGTGAGTGCTTCTGTCTGTCTGTCTGTCTGTCTGTGTGTGTGTGTGTGTGTGTGTGTGTGTGTGTGTGTGTGTGTGCGCGCATGTGTGTGTGTGTATGTGTGTGTGCCTTTCTTCTTGCGGTGGGGTTATGTTGATAGAGCATTTACTTAATGGTATGTATATGCCTTGAGCACAAGGTATGGGAGTGTGTGACACATGAGATAACATTACAGATGAAAGGAAGACACACACACCCCCGCTGTTCAAGCTAGCTGGCGTGTCATTTACTACAAGCCTTCCGCCGTCGGGCTATAAGTCTGTCTGGAAACTCCCTCTCCCTCTGTCTCTTTCTGTCTCTCTATCCCTCCCTCCCTGTCTCTCTCTCCCTCTTTCTCTCTCTCTCTCTCTCTCTCTCTCTCTCTTTTTATCTCTCCCTGTCTCACTCCCTCTCTCACTAGCTCTCTCTATCTTTCTCTCATGATATCACCCTCTCTCCCTCCCCTTCTCTGTCTTTCCCCCTTCTCACTATATTTCTCTCTCCCTCTCTCTCTCTCTCTCTCTCTCTCTCTCTAACTAACTGAGTTATAGACGCTCTGTTTAGTTTCTCTAACTTGACATTGACCTCCACCTAACATCCAGCATCCTATCTTGTCTGTCTGTCTGTCTCTCCCTCCATATCTCAAGCACATTAGACACAAAATGTTGAGGCTTCTTTCTGTCTGCCTGTTTGTCTGCCTGTTTGACTGTTTGTCTGCCTGTCTCTTAAACTCTCTCTCTGTCTGTCTGAGTTTCTTTGAGTGTGGCTTACAAAATGCCAGATACCCATCTGTCTCTCTGTCTGTCTGCATAATTCTGCATTTAATCTGCCATTCTACCATCGGCTAAACTTCTCCATCAGACCATCAACCATGGAGGTTTGGAAACTTTCGAAAAACCTCAACCCGTTCACCCGTTGACGAGCACAGAAAAACCCACGGCTTTTATATTTAGACTCGGGGACAAACATGCAAACATACTTGGGTAAACGTGTTCTCCAAAATTGCTCTCCTTGCAGAGAGGATGTGGTCGGGAATAGAAACACAATAGAGTCGTAGAGACGCAGGTCCGCTGTCCCGGACAACGTGGGGGGAAACCGATGAAATACCTGCGGTGCCTTTCTGTGGGCAGATGAACGCTATTACATTTTTGTTGTCCCCGGACACATTTAGTGCTTTGCTAACAACAAACGTAATCAACGTCTAAAGTTACGTGGTGATCAAAGTAGCAGTAGAACACAGTGGTGCAAATGGAAATAAAATACACTTAGAACATATTATCATAATAAATAACCGTCATTAAGAAATAATCAGTACTATTATGGCTTCGTTTTCCGGGACCTCAAATAATCGGTAATAATTGAAAGCTAATCAATGTTTTGTATGTATCTTTTTTAATCGTCAACCACTTATCCAGGGACGCATTTAGTTGTGTGTGTGTGTGTGTGTGTGTGTGGTAGTCTATTCACATGTTATGAGTCAATCAGCCGTAGCAACAGTTGCCTGTTGCAGCCGGTGAGCCCCTGCTCCTCTATCATCCAGACGCAGCCACGCAGAGCCGGGCTTCACATGCTGATTTCCCTGAGCTGCTCCTCCTTTCTGTCTGTCTGTCTGTCTGTCTGTCTGTCTGTCTCTCGGGGTTATTATCTCACACACTGTCCCCCCCCCCCCCTCCCTCGTCTTCAGGCCACATGTCCTTAATTCCTATTTTTATTTCTCTTCATTTTCTTTCTCTCCGACATCTTTCTCTTTCCCCACAGCTCTCTGTCTATGTTGGTGTGTGCCCATGTGTCTGGTTTGCATGTGTGTGTGTGTGCGCAGCATGCATGAGCATGTGTGTGTATGTGTGTGTGTGTGTGTGTGTGTGGTGTGTGTGTTTATGTATGTTTGTCGTGAGTGTGGTGTCCTGTGAGTGGTGTGTGTGGTGTGTGTGTGGTGTCTGTGTGAGTGTGTCTGTGTGTGTTGTGTGGCTCTGTGAGTTTGTCTATGTGTGTTTGACTGTGTGTGCTGTGTGTCTTTTGGTTTCTGTGAGATGTGTTGTGTGTCTGTGTGGACTGTGTCTGTGTATGTGTCGTCTGGGTGAGTGTGTGGTGAACGCTGTGAGTGTGTGTGTGAGGTGTGTGTGGTGAAGTGTGTATGTATGTGTCTGTGTGTTCTGTGAGTTGTGTTGTGTGTCTGTGAGTGTGTGTGTGTGTGTCGTGTCTTGTGAGTGTGTGTGTGTGTCTGTGTGTGCGCATGTTCTTTTTACCCCTGCTAGTTGCTTCCATTTGCAGTCCGTGGGACAGTCAGTAAGTCACCTTGTCACCAGGCTGTTTACAGGCGGTCAGGTCATGGGAAATTGGGCAGAAGTCAGACCCGGGGGGGAGGGTCTGATGGAGGTGGTGAGTGGATGGAGGGAAGGAGAGAAGGAAGGAGGAGGTGGAGTAACCCTTTAAAAAAAACACTTCCCATATTATTATCTGGTCCATAATTTTAGATGGTTTAAACGCTCTTCTTTGCAATGTGAATTCAGAGCACAAACGTGATCTTCCTCGCTGCGTGAATCCGCTCGGAAAACAATTGAACAGGAAGGCCTAATTGGCGGCGTTCACCCGCTGCCAGTGTGCATTAACGTGTCAGTAAAACAAACAGACAGTACAATCACAACCACAAGAAGCGTTGTGCGCGCGACGTGTTGCCTGCAAGGTCAGGCGGCTGCAGAGAGGTGTGAACACCCAAACACACAAGAACCATAGTGAAGGAGGATGAATTTTCAGAAGTACTCCCTTCATTTAATTTTGTCATTTAACTCAAATAGAATAACACGTATACAGTACACAGGATTCATATTAAAATAATATGAGAGTATAAACATGACTGGCTGACAGCTAGCAGCTCTAACAAGGTAATATATCACCATGTTGGTGTGAGACAGAACACAACACACACACACACACACACACACACACACACACTGCATTCAGTGCAGGATTGTGCTACCTTTATGAGTGCCTTTTCATCAGCATTTACCTGTATTATATTTCATTTAATAATTCTGCAATACAAAATAATTATCCACAGTGCCAAGTTAGGCTGAGCAATCCAAATGACCAAAATACATCTTGGCATCAGAGTGGCAACAGCAGTTAAGAGTTCACTCAACACACCTCTAAACACACCTAGGATCCTCATATGTCCTGAAGGTCTTATTTATATTCGTATTGATATTTCTACTCACTGGTTTGGTTACTGTATGAATAGCTGAATGAAGAGTTGAATAATGGCTTCAGCGCTTCCTCCAGACATGCTAATCTGAATGTAACAGCGGTGTTGGCCCACATGACTTACCGGGGTCAAAGTTAAACACAGCACATGGAAGACACGCCGTTACATTCCTTCCATCTCCTGACAAGACAACACCAGGTTGGTAATGAACCCAGCGCGGCATGTGTTCCAGGGCGGTGGGGAATGCTGGGTGTGTATTTACCTGCGTGTTATGACTTCATAACTATGACCAAGTCAGCGCTTCATATCATCAGCTGGCTCGCTGCTGTCTCTTCCAGACGCTGGGATAGATCATGAAGATGCCTGGTTCTCCCACAGCCAGCTGACAGGCGTGTCACAAGCCAGCCACCGGGGCATGAAATTACTTTACTTTATCATACCCGGCTCGGTAATTGTTTTGGTGACTTTTTTTCTCTCACTTTATCTCAGGGATTTTTCTTTATTGTGTGCGATCACATGTAAATGGATCCATGTCATGTTAGCATATGTTGCCAACGTACACTATAGAGCACAGACGGAGGACCGCTCTGTGTCGTCATGCTGCATACACAGTATATCGTTGTGTTTACGGGGGTTTCTCCCCGGCAACCAACACCCGGGTGTTCCTCTGTGGCACCGATTGGTCTTCGTTATTTAGGTATTATGCTCGCTAATGCTCTGACAGCCGGTGATGGAGGTGAAGGGGGAGGGGTGGGGCGGGGGAGGGGTGTTTGAAGACTGTGACCTTAGTGACCCCTGTCAAAATACAGCAATTACATGTAATTGGTTAGGGAAGCTTGCACGGATTAGTCTTTGATCCAATAGGAGGATCAATAAGCCGATTGATTGAACCAAAGGAAGCGCTTTGTTTTTGCCTTTGGAATATGGTACTCCTATAATATTGACCATTGTCCTTTCCAACGCCCACGGCTGTGGTCAATTTTATTATATATGGTTGGCATTTCCTCAATATTCATTTTAACAAGGAAGAATATATCAATTTTACCCAAGAACCTAAACCTAAATAGATATGGGACATCTTTGCCATGAGTCCTTAGTTTATACTCATATGCGTGTGTCTGTGTATAATATTATTACACATCAGGGAGTGCAAATCCACGCTGAAGATGAGTATATTTTTGGCATTGACGATGACGATGAAAAATAAAATGTAGTCTCTAGTATATCTCTGACGTGTCTTTTGTTGGGTAATATTGAACTACTCCAATTATGATGGAAACAAAATATATATATCTTTCTTTTATGCTTGTCATTTTCCAACCCAATGAGATCATAAAAGTCACTTTTATTGTTATGGTTGAGTTAAAAGTTTCAAAACAATAATTGGAAGTGTATTGTAGTTGAGTTGCTATATGATTATCTATGG
>PIJE02000647.1:196557-214057 GCA_002895965.2 Coryphaenoides rupestris | reverse complement strand
CGCTTTAATAGCTTTCTGCAAGAGCGACATAAATTGTCAAAGCTAGTCCAGTTAGCTCCTCCAGAGCTAAATTATAGGCAGGCTTCACCTCGATGATTATGTTGTGTTTGTTTTTTATCAGTACGTCTTATCACATCGTAGACATAATGTATTTGACTGTTTTACGAGGTGTTTTCTTTTAGCCGTTTTAATGCCAGGGCTGGTGATTGGTGTAAAGAAATACAATACAAGACAGAGCATTTTACTGATGGTGGGTTCAGCGAGACGTTTCTCCAGCGTTAGCACGTCGGTAAAACCAAATGTGAGACTTTCTGCTTATAGATCCCCACCTCCCACGATTGGTTGAAACGAATGAGAAGCAAAAGAAAGTGGAACCCAGCGGGTCACCCAGACTTGAGCTTGTTATCTTGCTTTCTGTCAGCCGTCAGACCTTAGATAGCTTGAGTCGGATTTGCGGGATTGAGAGTTTAAGCGAGGTGCTTTGCTTCAAACCGTCACTAACAATTATGCGTGTTAGCGCCGCAGATGGATCAATACCCTCTCTAGATCGATTATTTCTGCTTCCGTCAATGGAACCGGATCAAGAAGTGGCAAAAGATAGAATAACAGAAAATCCAGACTTAAAAAAACTGGAAATGGGCTTTTAATGTTCCGTAATTACAAATGTTTCCTCTTGTTTCTCTCATTTTCATTTCCTCCCTTGTAATTACTCCCGATATTGTTCTTGTCAGCATGTTAATCCGAACACTTCCTGTTTATTTCCTGTCCTCCTCTCACCCTTTTGCTTTCTTCTCTCTATGTATTATTATTCTTTCTCTCTATTTATATATTTTCCTTTGAAACGATCCCATGAATTGACCATCATAGCTACCCTCCTCTTCTCTGTCTTCCTCACCCCCCCTCCTATGACTCGTACTAATCTAATTAAACCCAAATGGCTTTTTGTGAGTAAGGCCTGGAACTCACTCTCATTACAAACATCACACCCACTCGCCCATACACACACACACACACACACACACACACACACACACACACACACACACAGACACACACAAACCCACACCTGACGAACACACACATGCCACATCCAGTCCACATGCAAGCTTAAATTGAGATTATGCCACTGTGTGTGTGTGGTGTGTGTGTGTGTGTGTGTGTGTGTGTGTGTGTGTGCGTGTGTGTGTGTGTGCGTGCGTGTGTGCGTGCGTCCTTGCGTGCGTGTGTCTGTGTGTACGTCTCTGTGTGTAGGTGTGTATTTGCTTCTCCGTCTTTAGAAATTGCACCCAACCGCTCCCAGCCAGAACGATTAAATCCGCCTCAAAGTGGAAACAGAGGGGCTGCTGGGCAGACTGGGGACACCAGGAAGGTAGCTTAGCTTAGCATGGCGGTCAGCACCAGAACCTAGTGTTTCACCAGAGTAGTATGAGAGAGATTACTCTCCTCCATCTCTCTCTCTCCTTCTCTTTCCATCTCTCTTCCTCCCTCTCTCCATCTCTCTTCCTCCCTTTCTCTCTCTCTCTCTCTCTCTCTCTCTCAATCTCTCTCTCTCTCCGTCTCTCTCGTTCCCTTTCTCTCTTTCAATCAATCACTCCCTTTCTCTCAATCTCTCTCGTCTCCCTCTTTTCTCTCTTTATAGCTCTTTCTTGCTCTCTCTCTTTATCAGTCTGTATCTCTGTCTCTCTCACGTTCTCTCTTTCTCTCTCTCTCTCTCTCTCTCTCCCCGTCTCTCTATCTCTCGTTCCCTCTCCCTCTCTTTCACTCCCTTTGTCCATCACTCACTTTCACTCCATCTCTTTCTTTTTCTGGCCGTCATACTTTGAAATTAATTTAAATTATTAAAGAGCAGAGTTTTGTTCAGCGTTCAGTGTGTTAAAACAAATCACCCCCTCCCACCCACCGGGGGGCTGCAACCCGAGCTCTGCAAGGGGGCTTGCCGTGTAACTGAGCAACATCCAGAGGGTTTGAACATACAAAATGGAATCCCACAAATTCATTAAGGGATTTGAGCAACATCAACTCTAATCTTCATCCAGACAAAGCACTTCTTGGAATGAATTACACTGATGAATGAGTTCTTGTTGCAGACCGTGCTTGTTACAGAATCCCCTTTGGGGAAGAAGTTAGTAGAAAGCCTGGATTTGAAAGTCTTGTGTTGTCATATTTTGGAAAATGTAAATACACACAATGCTTGCCGGGGCGGAACACCAGCTAGTCACTGAAGCTGCAGAGCGTCTCAACTCACACACAGGAAACACTCTTTCACACACACACCGCTTTATTGGCAGCCAATGGCAAGACATTAAGTGCGGTGAGATAGCCACTAAAACACACCCCGGCGTGCACGTGAGCCTTGTTAAGCAGGACACCTGTTTGATCCAGATCTCCGCTTGCTCCTTGCACTCTTTAAAACACACAAATGCATATTTTAGAACGGATCATGGAAAACGGCGGTTGAACACTTTCAACCGCTGTTTTCTTTTCCACACTCACACCGTTTGAGTTTAGGGAGCCTGAGTTAAATGACTATAGCAGAATGTTATAACAGCTATAACAGCAGAGAGAGAGAGAGAGAGAGAGAGAGAGAGAGAGAGAGAGCGAGGGGGGAATTGAGACATGATATCATGACTTGTCCGCAGTCACACCAAACCTCTATGTTATGCAGTCCGCATCACTCAGCTAGTAATCACACACACACACCACACATACACACACACACACACACGCACACACTTTTAGTAGCCGGGCTATAAAAGCTCAGTGTATATTTTAGTGTGAGTGCGAGCCCATGGGAGCGGGTCTATAAAGTGACCGAACCCTGCCCGCCGGTCCGGGCTTCAGGTCCACAAATAGATTTACAGTCCTTCATTAAAGCAACCGGTGGTTACGTCGGGCCCAGTCCCATCGCCGGGATAGCCAGCCGCACGCCGATTTGTCTGTGTGTGTGTGTGTGTGTGTGTGTGTGTGTGTGTGTAAAATTGTTGATGTGTGCGTGTGCTCGTGTACGTTTGGTGTGTGTATAAAGATTTCCATTCCAAAATATGGAAAATGCGACTTACCAATTGAGTGTGTGTGCGTGTGTGTGTGTATATGCGTTTGCGTGTGTGTGTGTGTGTGTGTGTGTGTGTGTGTGTGCATGTGTGTGCATGTGTGTGCGTGTGTGTGCGTGTGTGTGTGCGTGTTAATAATTCTATCCATGAATTGTTTTCAGCGCAGGTCTGAGCTACCGTCTCCTTCTCATCTCCATGTCCATAATGTCCGGTGTGGTGTGTGTGTGTGGTGTGTGTGTGTGTGCGTGTGTGTGTGTGTGTGTGTGTGTGTGTGTGTGTGTGTGTGTGTGTGTGTGTGTGTGTGTGTGTGTGTGCATGTGTGTGTGCATGTTAATAATTCTATCCATGAATTGTTTTCAGCGTAGGTCTGAGCTACCGTCTCCTTCTCGTCTCCATGTCCATAATGTCCGTGTGTGTGTGTGTGTGTGTGCGTGTGCGTGTGTGCGTGTGTGTGTGTGTGTGTGTGTGCGTGTGTGCATAAGCAGCATGCGTGTGTTTGATGTGAGCATGATATATGGCGCGCTGGGCCTGCCCCCTCTGCCTACGTTCTGAGGTTAGCTCCTAGATTGCTTCCAGACTTGGTGTGTTCCACTGCCTGCCGTTTCATTACGGCTACAAAGCCACCGCACGACTGCACCAGAGTGCCGAGTTGCAGAAACTTATTTTCTCTCGAGCTTCATGTGCTCCTCTGCTCCCCACCCCCCCCGCCCCCCCCCCCCCACCCCCGTACGCCTGCCATTTTCTTTTCTTTTCATGGTTTACAGCTGGAATGGGAATACCGTGGTGCTCCTCCTTCTATGTTTTTCTAAGTTTCTGGGATTTTGGAGAGGAAACTGGGACTGGGACTCCTCCAATTTCAAACAGGGAAAAAAAAAGTCATGGCCCCCCCCTTTTTCAGTTTGTCTGCCTTATAACTCATTTCAACATTACACCACAACAAAGTTCAACTTTCTCTCTCTCTCTCTCTCGCTCGCTCTTGCCAATCCTCGATTGCACCCCCTCCACCCCCCCCCCTCCACCCCATCGCCCCCACCCCCCCCCACTTCACCCGAAGTCTCCCCAGTTTCTCGTGTTTGCGCGTCTGATCGCTGCTTACGTTGTCCCCAGAATATCCCCGCGGCTTCTGGGAAGCGTCGTCCATGTGGTCGGCGGCTCACTTTCTCAAGAAAGCGGCGGTTTGGCTTCAGATTGCAGACATCAAGCCGCTGTAACCCATCCCCTTGTCTTTGTTGGCGCTGACGACGGCCGTGTCACTCACCGCTCAAGAAGAGAGAGCAAATAAACATAGTCTGGTCGAAGTGGCCTTTCATTGTGTTTGATAAATCGATGGATTACTTTGGAATTCGTCGGTTTTTCCATTTTAAGTACTTTTTAAATTGAACGCCTCACCCTTTAATGTTGTCTCACATGTTAACAGGGTCCGCCAAAGGACACTACCAGCCCCCAACCGCTAAAAACCCACAATCATTTTGTTTTTAAATGTTCACATTGTCAAGGCAAGAGTGTACGCGTCAACTGGAGTATCCATCTGGCAGTTTAAAAGGAAATGGAGAAAGGAAAGCATAAAGTATTGAAGTAACAAGGGATTAACACCATTTCCAAAGCACATTTCCAATGGGTAATCACTGATTCATAGCAATATCTGGTAGATAAGTCAATAGCCACAAGGTTTGCTGTGCAAGGATTAAATGCCGTTGATGATACACATGTAGTGTTCATGACCATTTGAAATGCCTGGAGTACAATGAACATTGGAAACGCCACAGAGCCACAGAGCGCCACACTGTGTGTTATTCAGGAGAACTCAACATGCTGGAATGTTTGTATTGTGACTCAGAGGTCCGATCTGACTTCCTATTTGGAAAAAACAATAAAAGTTCTCGATCCCCAGTTCAAGCCTCGATGTCATTTGATGTCATTTCAACATGGCCGCCCACATTGTATACGATGACCATTTGTATGAACACATTTTTGACACATTTTTGATTATCTTAGATCATGCTATTAGCTATTTTAAGAGTACATTTGTAAGTATGTTAGCTGATATGTTCGTTAAATAAGCAAATAACAAAGTTAACAAAAGTTTTTTGTGAGTGTCCATGTTTTTACGACTTTGTATGTTGATCAAATATGATGTACATAAATGTACAGTTTTATATCGTAGAGCCATTGGGCGCCTTTGTAGGCTGTCGCCGGTGTAAGTGCTTTCCTTGAAAAGAATGGTTTCTAATTAATAGACCATAAAATGTCTGCGTACCTCCGTTAATCCTCTGTCTTATTATCTGTCCAACCTGCTGATCACATTTTGTTATGTGAAAAAATGCAATTTCAAAATAGCTAGAGAGTCACATAAATACATTGTGTTAGAACATAAGTAACAGTTTGCAAACCAACAACAATGCAATACACAGTTTCACTTCACTTTCTTTCGACATTAAAGTGCAATTTTTCATCTTTCTGCTCCTACAACAAAATATTTTTCAAACCAAAGCTATTATTCAAACTCACATTGCATTTCTCATTTTAAAATAATGTGGGCCGATATATTTTCATGGCTCTACAACGTCTGCATACATATTTATGTAATGGATATAAATATATATTCATGTTTAAACACAGTATCAGCCAGTGTCGGTGGATACCCTTATTGGTTATTTGTGGTAATGCTAGACTGCATGACCAGGGGTCTAATGACATAACAACTTCCCAGGTTTACAAGGAAACACTACACAACCAACTGTTTTACCTATTTACCTCAATTTATCTTTTACAAGCAGAAAATAAGCCCTGCATGGCTCATAAAAATGTGTGTATGTGTGTGTGTGTGAGACAGAGAGCGAGTGAAAGAGAGAGAGAGAGAGAGAGAGAGAGAGAGAGAGAGAGAGAGAGAGGCGGATACATGCAGAGACCTGACATTGACTCTGTGCTTCTTACTTCCAGATGTGGTTGATTTAAACCAGCACCTGGCTGAATCTCTTACATACACACACACACACACACACACACACACACACACACACACACACACACACACACACACACTCACAGTCAGAGGAGAGTCAAAGCAGGGATACTATGGAAATTGTTGCATCCGTCCATCTCCTGAAGAAGTCAATATGTGTGTGTGTGTGTGTGTGTGTGTGTGTGTGTGTGTGTCTGTGTGTGTGTCAGCATGTATGTGTATGTGTGTGCATGAGTCGGCATGTGTGTATGTCGGCGTGTGTGTGTCACTATGTGTGTGTATGCATGCGTGTGTGTGTGTGTGACCGTGTGTGTGTGTGTGTCTGTGTGTGTGTCAGCATGTATGTGTATGTGTGTGCATGTGTGTGTGTGTCGGCGTGTGTGTGTCACTATGTGTGTGTATGCATGCGTGTGTGTGTCACCATGTGTGTGTATGCGTGTGTGTGCGTGTGTGTCACAATGTACAGTATGTATATGCGTGTGTGTGTGTGTGTGTCACAATGTATGAGTGCGTGTGTGCGTGCGTGTGTGTGTGTGTGTGTGTGTGTGGCTGTCTTCAGTTGATACCACTCATGCATCAGTAAAATGAGGACATTAAGTATTCAGGTAATTTGAATCTGGGCTGAGCAGCAGGATGGATCGGAAGCAGAGGGAACCGGAAAGAAGACAAATGGACAACACCGAGCATCTCCTGAGCTCTAATGACGCGCATGGGTGTGTGTGTGTGTGCGCCTGAGTGTGTGCGCGTGTGTGTGTGTGTATGCATGTGTGTGTGTGTGTGTGTGTGTGTTTGTGTGTGCATGTGCATGTGTTTGCGTGTGTGTGCATGCGTGCGTGTGTGTGTGTGTGTGTGTGTGTGTGTGTGTGTGTGTGCGTGCATCCATGCACACACACACACACACCTAAAGACCTCTATTGGAGAGGAGTGATGATCGATGACCAATATTGATATCGGTTTGTTCAGTCACATAAACGGACTATCTTTGGACAGAAGATACCATATGAGATCGATGTACAGTACAGCCATATAGAGAGAGGCATGCACACACACACACACACACACACACACACACACACCATACACGCATAAACCATACACGCATACACACACACACGCATGCACAAACTCACGCACACACACACAACCACACGCACGCGCGCAGACCATATGTTTGTGAGCCTATATGTAAGTTAACCCCATACCATATAGTGTACACACACACCATATGTGTGTGTGTGTGTGTGTGTGTGTGACCGTAAAAGTAAGCTAATCCCATAAGTTTGTAGCCTTTGAGTTTCCTGCCATGCTGCCGTTTTGTTCCGCGTTTCCAGAACTCTTTCCTTACCAGCCTGAAGCAGCGTTTTTCAGAAATATTTACCTCTGGTGTCGCGTGGCTCACAGAGTGGGTCAAATGCTCCGGGGCGGTGGAAACGCTCACTCAGCGTAGCGCGCTGCACTAAGTGCAAGACGAAAAACCCAGAAATAAAAGGTGTGATCTTTTGTCCGTTTCGCCGGAGTCGTGTGGACTTGTCCTCAGAAAAGTGGCGGTAACCTTTCACAACTCTCTGTGTGTCTGAGTGACTGACTGGGTCGGTTGGATTGCATTCTAAACGGCCGGGAGAGGTTCTTGCCTGTCGTGGCCATTACTCCCACCGTCTTTCTGACAATTCAGCATTTTCTGCTCGCTAATATGTTGACCGATCGATCGGTTTAAGACACATTCAGGATAATTAATTGTACAGCGTACAGTACAAAGCGAACGATCAGAGGACACCGAGCACAGAACAGCAACAGTGCGCTTATTAATGTGGCTTATTATATATGTGGTCCCAATGAAATTACAGCAATAGCCACAATAAGAACATACATACTGTACATACATACATCAAAAAAACTACAACACTGCATAGAAAGATACAATTGTTATGTGATGCTGAATGAAAACCTTGTAAAATGTGCTACAATTATGCATCTGTTAATAAAAAGAAATCAGTCGTGTAAAAAATGACTTGACCTAGGCACTACAACCATGGAACATGTTTGACCTATGTCCAAGCTAATTATGCTTCTCCCGATTGGGAGTGATGAAGCTTTGTCAAAGCTCACGTTACAAGAATTCTGGAATCCCAGTTATGGGCTCGACCTACACATACGTGTAATTAGCGGTTATTATGAGCTCTATGGTGCATTGTACCTGCTTGACCTTTTCCTTTTTCCTTAGTCTCTCTAGCAAGTGTTTTATTCATTCAATTACTATCAATAATCACAATCAATAAACACATACCCTCGACATTTGAAGAAAGCAGCGAATTTAATGTTTTTTTTTTTTGTATTGATTCGTTGACTGGTGATGATTATGTCACAATGCTGTACACACTATCAGTAGGGAGAAAGCTATGCAATGTGTTCAACATGTATTTTACACAACTGGATCATCCATTCCACATTCACTCAACAGATGTTTTTTTGTGTGTGTTTGCAGATGGTTGTCATACCCAAGACATCTTCATCTTCATCGGTTGCCCAGCAATAGTAAACAATCTGCCGTCACACATTCACTCAGGTTTTTTTTCTGTGGTGTCAAATTGTTGCCTTCAGGACAGCCCACAGGGAACGTCCAAGGAGGCTAACGTCCACTTTTATTTGAGATCTATGACACACACACACAACACACCCACACACACAGAAACACACACACAACACCACACACACACAACACACACACACACCACACACACCACACACACACTACACACACACACACAAGCTTCTCAACATGATCAAGAGTGCAGAAAATCCTAACTGACCAGTCATACATCAACCTCTCTGAGCTTGTTACAGAGACACGCACGCATGCACACACACACACACACACACACACACACACACACACACACACACACACACACACACACACACACACACACACACACACACACATCCACGGCAACACACATCCATGCAAACCCAGGTGGAAACCAAAATAGAATGGATATATCGTGAATCAATCATAATGCAAACAATCAAACTGTACTGACTGTACTTACTTTCTAAACACATTTATTTAGAGCGAGGTCGATAGGTAGCGATAGATAGATGAATGCTGTAGTACTACACAGGTGTGTGAGTGAGCCCAATTTGAAATGAGAGCATTTTTTATTTCCTTAATCACTATTTCTCCCCCACTTTCTAATCAGAGCTCAGTCGAGCAGCAACTTGTGAAACACCGTTCTGACGGTGATTTAAACGCACCACGTCGATTTCCGCTAAATAAGTTATTGATTCATAACCCAAAACGCATTATGATGGAAGAAAGCCAGGAATTTAATAAATATGAGCCACAACCACAAGAGCAGCGCAGGCCTTCGGCAGGCCTAGCAGCCGTATCATTCAGCTCCATAATTACAACGCAGCCAAATGAGTATTGCAATGGCATGAGATGAATACAATACAAGAGATGTGAGAATGATGGGAGGAAGAGAGAACGGGAGGAAAGGAGAGGAAAGAGGGAGAGAGACAGAGATGGAGATAGAAAAGCGAGATAGATTTCATGAGTGAGAGGCTCCCAAAGCACCTTTGGGGATTGTGGTTACGATGTTGTACTCTACATCTGTTTACAGCATGGGGGGGGAGCAAGACACACAGCCAGAGACACAGAGAGACACATTCAGGAAAATACTGAGAGAGAGGCAGAGAGGGAGAGAGGGAGAGAGGGAGGGAGGGAGAGAGGGAGAGAGGGAGGGAGATAGTCAGGAAAATACCAAGGTAGAAACAGTCAGAGAAATATTGAGGTTATAGAGAGAGAGGGAGGGAGAGAGAGAGTGTCACGAATATACTGAAGTAGAAAGAGAGAGAGAGACAAGAAACAGAGAGAGAGACATAAGCAGACACACACACACACTCACACACACACACACACACACACACACAGTGAGGAAAATATAGAGAGAGAAAGACAGACATAGAGAGAGAGACTTAATGTATGTGTTGTCTGGGGCTCTGAATGGTAAGCAGTCGCGCATTGTTTGAAGCCCATGGCAAAGACTTCCACTTGAGTCCTCTCTGTCACTCACTGTGTGTGTGTGTGCTGTGGTGTGTGTGTGCTGTGGTGCTCATGCGTGCGTGTGTGCGTGCGTGTGTGTGTGTGCGTGCGTGTGTGTGTGTGCGTGCTTGCCTTCACATGATAGGTTGGCCTGTGAGCGAGAATCTAGTATTATGGGAAGTGTTTTGAACTGGAGACTGGAGAATATGGTCTTTATTTTGTTTTTATTTTACCAGATGATGATGGTGGTTTGTGTAGGCTACCATTATATCTGACAAAACATTACACATCTTTTAGTCTGTGTTCTTCAAATTGTCCTCCTGTGTGTGGATGTCAGGGAGGGCGGGTGCCAATGGTTACAGGAGACATCAGCCCTGCGTTGCTCACACGCCAACCAGCCAGCTAAAACCACTACATTAGTGTGTTGTTGTACAGACAGTTTAAAATACCCCGATCTGAGACATTGTTTTTGCTGACTTCTCTTCATGTTATTTTTCCCTTTTACAACTCCAAAAACAAGCTGCACTACTAGCAGAGCAGTTGTACCACACATTTAAACCTTAAGTCTGACTCCTTATCTTTTATCCGACCTGCCATTCCCACCGACTCACACAGTCTAGTCGTGTCTGTCTGGTGAATTCTTCACACTTCATAGATTCCTTGTCATAGATTGTACTCAATAACCATGCAGCAGATCCACAGTTGAAACGTGTCATGCGGTAGACAGTGACAGACATCGCCCGGGTGTAATTCCATTTATATTTATCGGAACATTTTGAAGTTCTGGTATCCCACTGTTCTAGAGCACAGCAGCTCTCTGACACACACACACACACACACACACACACATTCTCTCTATCAATTGTGCCACTTTTCTCACTCGCTCTAATTTTGCACTTCAGTTGAATCTCTCTTAATTGTCTTCTCACCCATTTTCCACTCCGTCGCCGACGGTGAATCGTATTATAGTGTTGAGTTGTGTGTGTGTGTGTGTGTGTGTGTGTGTGTGTGTGTGTGTGTGTGTGTGCGTGTGTGTGTTGTGTGTGTGTGGTGTGTGAGAGAGAGAAAAAGGATGCAGGGAAAATTTGCGAGAGCAAATCACAGAATGAGAGCTATAGAGTGTTTAAGTCTTATCATAGAGTTGTTCCTTTGTTGTTGTTTGTATTACTAAAGCACATTAGTGTGTGTGTGTGTGTGTGTGTGTGTGTGTGTGTTTGTGTGTGCGTGTGTGTGTGCGTGTGTGTGTGTGTGTGTGTGTGCACCTTTTAAATCGCAACAAGGTTTGATTGGCCTTAGATTACCTTGAAGCACAATGTGATCCCAACACAGGCCCTGCTGCCAAACTCTATGAGCTAGTACAGGTTCTTAGCATTTAGACTGCCTCTCTAAATCAACCTCTCACACACACACACACACACACACACACACACACACACACACACACACACACACACACACACACACACACACACACACACACACATACACACACACGCATGTGAACGCACACCCACAAACATAAACACAAACACACACACACTGACTCATGGCACCGGTGACTTATTGTGCGTCTGTGTGTGTGAGTGTGTGTGTGCGTGTGTGTGTGTGTGTGTGGAGGGGGGGGGGGTTGGAGTATTCGACTGCCCTTGTGTGCGTGCGTGCGTGTCTGTGTGCGTGTGCACGTACACATACATGTGTGTGCCCAGTGTGCCCATTGTCTTGTGACTACTCCAGATGTATGTTCTGTGATAGGCCCCTGCATGAAGACAGGAGGTCAAACGAATGAACAAACAGATGAAATATTGAAAGAATGTGTAGCATCGCTGCTGCTAAACACCACATACAATGGGCGACAGTAGTTCAGGAGGTATAAGAGCGGTTGTCTGGCAACAGGAAGGTCGCTGGTTCGATCCCCGGGCTCCTCCTCCTCGCTAAGTGTCGCTAAGTGTTGAGCAAGACACCACCTAACCCTCACTGCTCCTGAGGTGTTGGTTGTTGCCGTATGAATGTGAGGCAACTGTAAAGCGCTTTGGATGAAAGGGCTGTATAAATGCAATCCATTTACCATTTCCATACAAGTGGCTTCTTCAGGGTTCCTCCACTTCAATGACACAGGAGGTTCGTGTTGAAGATGTCGGTTTATTGTAAAGTTTGCAGGTGATAGTTGACAGAGCAGACGTATACATAGCTAGCATGCTTGCACTCTCCTGAGTGTGGTGTGTGTGCTAATGTCTGGCTTAACTTGTGGGCGCTGATTAGCCAATGCACCACAGATCAGTGCAGCCTCACCCAACCCCAGACTATACTACACTTGGGCCAGGTGAGGCTGCTTAAACCTGCCACCCAACCCAACCACACACACTCCACAGAATGGTAGAATGAAATATTGAAAGAATGATACATATAACCAATGGTATATAGAAAGAATGATAGATAGAAGGAATGAAATGGTGCAAAAATAATGAAAGAAATAGGAGTAAGAACTACGGTGGAGATGCATTGTTTGCGGTCCTTGTGTGATGGTTAGAGGGCCTTCACAGACGCAGACTTTGATCGGAGCAGATGTTTGCTGATTTGGGTTTGAGGGCTGATGGTGTTCACTGTGTAAGTAATTAACACAATGCCTCTGATAGCGGCGAGGACCCGCGCTCAGACAACACAGCCCTGCATGTATGCAAATACACACAAAACCCCTCACAGTCAGACCAAGCCACTCATCTGTGTCATCACGACTTTAGGAAATGAAAATAGAAAAGATGTAAAAAATAATAATAATCTCTGCATTTGAGCTATTTGTTGTAGCGTGACGTGTCTCCTAGGCACACACAGATCCGAGTTTTGTTAATAACCAAGCACCATTAAGATTTTTTTTTCCATGTCCTTTTTTTTTCTCACTAGAATAATTAAATATTGACTCTTGTAATCATTCTGCAAGCCTGGAGCGCCCCGGATCAGACATCAACAAATAAGGATCTTAATGAATAAATCAATGATTGGTTACGTTTTGGCGGGAAACACTTTTTATGTGATTTGACTGGCAGCCGTCACCTGCCTCATCAGCCAGTTCCTGCTTGAACACATGATAATATATCAGTGTGTTTGTGTGTGTGTGTGTGTGTGTGTGTGCGTGCGTGCGTGTGCGTGCCTGTGTGTGTGTGTTTGTGCTATTATTGTTCTTATGTATTTAAGATTCAGATGAAATTTTGTCAAAAATACAAATTCCAAGCTCAGGCGTGTTGCCAGGTTGAGCACACTGAAAGAACATGAGCACAACATTATATGAGACGAGCGCAGGTATTCTATTGTGACAATGACATACGTTTGCAATGCATGTATGGCTTGATTCATGACTGACGGTGTTTACGGTCACACACACAACCGTTAGTGGAATGCTTAACTACATATGGCAACATATTTTGGGTTGGGTAAAATCTATTAAAATCTCAGTTGATCAAGTTTGTTTGTTTGATTCCATGGCTGCAGCACGCTGTGTTTGTGTGCCAATGTGTTTCATATCTGGCAACCCAGGGTACTCAGAGAATAGTGAATCACAGACCAAAACAAAAATGTCCCGGCCCAGCATGGGAATTCAAAGGAGAAACATACTGGCAGTCGCATTGTTGTTGGAGAAGCCAGCATATGGACTAGCAGGACATATCATGGTAATTTCATGACCAGTTTGTTACACATCGCATTTTTAATTAACCATGAGGACTTCAGAAGGTTATATGCGCTGGTAATAATGGTAACATTCATGTTAGGTTTTTCTTCTAGCTGCAGTAAAAAAAAAAGATTGCACACAAGGTCAAAGCAAAGTGCATTGGTTTGGGTTACAATGGACCAGCAGCCAAACAGAAGTAGAGGGAAGGGGAGGGGGGGAGAGACAGAGAGACAGAGACAGAGGGACTATTTTGTCCTTGCTTATAATACATAATACATATTTTGATTCAAATGATGATTTGTGATGATGATGATGAGTGAAAACATTGCATGAATAACTGTAATGCTGATGTGAGAAGAAACCGTCTGCCAGTGACAGACAAAAGTGAATTGCATGTGAATTGCAACGCCTCAGTGTGTCCACAGGCAGCCTTTGCCAAGCGGAAAGGCATGAGAACCGAGTTTGAATCCATCTCAGTGACACGAGCAAACCATCAATCCATCAATTGTATTCCAATGACCGGCAAAATAATTTGTCCAGCATTCATTCTGCTCAAGGGGGTGGAAGAAATCAATGGTTTAAATCAATGGCCTGTCGGCGTTAAGTTATACAGTCAAATGGTCACAGTGTCACATTAAGCCATGTAACATCTTAACTGCTCTGCTCTGGCAACGGGTCCTTCATGCAGCACACAGTATATCACACACTGTTTATTAGGTCTGTGTGAAAGCACTCCTGATTGAAATAGGACCCTGTGTGTGTGTGTGTGTGTGTGTATATAATCATAGCCTTCGTCGTGAAGTGGTCATTCACATAGAGGGCAAAGCAGCGTGTTCACAAACTACATGAGGAGAAAGTGTTCCAAAATGTGTGTATTGACCAGTTGAATAAATACAAAGTGAGACAAAAAAACCACGCATGAAGCACACCCACAAACATAAACACAAACACACACACACTGACTCATGGCACCGGTGACTTATTGTGCGTCTGTGTGTGTGCGTGTGTGTGTGCGTGTGTGTGTGTGTGTGTGTGTGTGTGTGTGTGTGTGAGTGTGTGCGTGTGTGTGTGTGTGTGTGTGTGTGTGTGTGTGTGTGTGCGTGTGTGTGTGTGCGTGTGTGTGCGTGTGTGTGTGTGTGTGTGTATGTGTGTGTGTGTGTGTGTGTGCGTGTGTGTGTGCGTGTGCACGTACACATACATGTGTGTGCCCAGTGTGCCCATTGTCTTGTGACTACTCCAGATGTATGTTCTGTGATAGGCCCCTGCATGAAGACAGGAGGTCAAACGAATGAACAAACAGATGAAATATTGAAAGAATGTGTAGCATCGCTGCTGCTAAACACCACATACAATGGGCGACAGTAGTTCAGGAGGTATAAGAGCGGTTGTCTGGCAACAGGAAGGTCGCTGGTTCGATCCCCGGGCTCCTCCTCCTCGCTAAGTGTCGCTAAGTGTTGAGCAAGACACCACCTAACCCTCACTGCTCCTGAGGTGTTGGTTGTTGCCGTATGAATGTGAGGCAACTGTAAAGCGCTTTGGATGAAAGGGCTGTATACACACACACACACACACACACACACACACACACACGCACGCACGCACGCACACGCACACACACACAGACATGCACACACACACAGACATAGACAAACACACACACACACACACACACACACACTCATGAATTTCCAGGAGTGCATAAAACCTTGTATTTGAGAAGCTGTAGCCTTGGAAGTTGGTTGAATTAACATAAATCTCTCTCTCTCTCTCTCTCTCTCTCTCTTTTTATCACTCGTTCTATCACTTAAACTAGAGATGAATAGACAGTGTGTGTGTATGTGTGTGTGAGTGTGTGTGTGTGAGTATGTTTTGTACATGTGGTTGGTGTTGTGTGACTGTGTGACTGTGTGACTGTGTGACTTTGCCTGCCTGTCTGCCTGCCTGCCTGTCTGCCTGCCTGTCTGTCTGCCTGCCTGCCTGCCTGCTGTGATATCAGGGGGTGAATGAAAGATGACTCTGGTCTTGTTTTCACAAGACCAGAGTCCTGTGAACAATATGCTATTAAGAAGCGGCCAGACTGTGGCTTGTCACACACACACACACAGAGTCCACCATTGGCTCCTTTTTGCACTCGGCACTATGCTGAAATACTATCCAATAATATGCTCTTTTTGGTATACAGGCAGCCATGTGTGAATACAATATCGATCACTGTACATTGATTGATCACTGCAACCTGTTTGATGGAGATGGAGGTACTTATTGGAATACAACTGATGGCTTTTCAGATACATGTATGCGACTCAATCATGTCAGAGAACTTATTGATCTGGCCAAATCAGTAAGTAAGGGCAAAGAGGGTTAGTTGAGGGAAAATCAAACCCTTTAAAGATGAAGTAAACACATTTGGGAACATAAGTAAATCAGTAGATCAGAATTTTAGATTTATACAAAAAAAATTTCCTTGAAAAAAAGACAGTTAAGATGTCAAAATGACAGACGATGCATCTCTATATTGGCTGACCTTGTTTCATTAACAGACAAATGTACCTCCTCACCACCTCTCTCTCTCTCTCTCTCTCTCTCTCTCTCTCTCTTTCTCTCTCTCTCTCTCTCTCTCTCTCTCTCTGTCTCTCTCTCTCTCTCGAGAATATTGACTCATATGTGTGATTTATTTTCTTGACATGTCTGAAACACACACACTCCCAGAGCAGCCGTTCACACCTGACTCACATACAGATTCAAGATTCAAGAAGCTTAATTGTCACATAAACAGGATGTGAAGTGAAATGAAAAAGTGTCGATACAAATATCAGAACAATACAAATATCACAAATTGAAGGCACAGAATCAGAATATCCACACCATTGACAGTCTTTACAGCAAAAAGAGCAGCCTTTTTTTAGGAATGAGAAATATGACCAAATAAGCAAATAAGTCACACAGTCAAGTGTACAGGGAGTACAGTATGGGGCTGAGGACGCAACCCTGGGTGGTTCCTGTGTTCAGGGTGCGGAGGTCTGGAGGTGTGTTCGCCCGCCCTGACGACCTCGGGTCTGGCGGGCAGGAAGTCCAGGATCCAAGCGCACAAGGAGGTGTTCAGACCCAGCTCAATCAGCTTGCCAGCCAGTCTGCTGGGAACTATGGTGTTAAGGCAGAGCTAAAGTCAATGACCAACATTCTCACATAGCTCCCCTTCCGACTGTCAAGATGAGGGAGGGAGCTGTGTATTACCTGGGAGACAGCATCATCTGTGGATCTGTTTGGCCGGTAGGCGAACTGCAGCGGGTCCATGGTGGGAGGTAAGAAGGCACAGATGTAGTCCTTCATCATCCTCTCAAAACATGTCATGACCTCCGAGGTGGGGGCCACCGGTCGATAGTCATTCGGCATGCTGGAGAGGCAGTCTTGGGCACAGGGACAGTAGTGGACCAGTAGAAGCAGGGTGGGTCCACAGACTCAGACAGGGAGAGGTTGAATATTGTGGTGAACACTGGAGTTAGCCACTGGAGTTAGTCACTGGAGATGGATCGAAACATGTCCTAGGCGATGTCGCTCATGGCATCCCGAATATCGTCATCAATTTAATCAGACTACCGTTTTACTTCCCTTGTCACCGCCTCCAGTACTGTCCTTTGTTTATACTCAGCAGCAGGAACATGGCAGCATGGTCCGATGTGCCGAATGGGGGAAGAGAGGCAGTCTTGTAGCCTCTCTTGAATGGCGTATAGCAGTGGTCCAAAGTTCTTTCTCCCCTGGTAGCACACGTAATGTGCTGGTGGAAG